>JAFBJW010000359.1:68627-208586 GCA_016785235.1 Pseudorhombus dupliciocellatus | reverse complement strand
AAGAGTGATGCCTAATAAAGTTCCCAGAACTCGAGAAGCGACTCCTGCCTCATCACTTCGGCGCTACAGTATGTTTATTTAGTAATTTCCAATTAACCTTACACTGGCGGTCAGAGTCAACCAAAGGTATGTGGCCCGGGCCATACAATGCCCAGGTCTGATCTAGCACGTCTTTTATTAAAGCCCTGGATTCTTTCCATTTTTATGGACATTAAAAACAACATGTCACCACTCAGAAGGATTCTTTACTCTCCACTCTCTGTTTACTGATGTTTAGAGTCCAGCTGGTTGTCGAGCTGTGATTCCTCTGTATAGAAACCAGAGGTTAGACAGCTCCTGTAATGGGGTCAACAGACAGGGACATATCTATACAGAGGAGAACAACAACAGCACTACTGATGCTTCACAGCCACTAGTGAGTAATGTCATCACACACACACACACACACACACACACACACACACACACACACACACACACTTCACTCGCTCTATCTATCGCCAGATATCCAACTGCTCTTTGCACATGCCATGAGTGCATTTTACAGCCCAGTTAGCCCAGATCTTAGAGCGGAGGTAAAACAAGTGTCAGTCTGAGTTGGGTCTCAGTCCTGAGCCCTCAGTGCACAGCTGAGTAACCAACTCACCGTCACGTAACAAACACTTAAAAAGTGATCTGTGAATCTGATGGGTTGGTCCAGAGGCGGTTAGTCTTCAGACATCAGAACACAAGCAGGTTAGGTTTGGACGAGCATTCAAATCTGTCAGAAGCCAGAGAAAGGAAGGGAGTCTCTGGTGAAGTGTTCAAGCTTTGACATCTGCAGCCCTGTGCTCAGTCTCACAGGCTGCTGGCTGTCCATCACTGAGGACAGGTCAAACTGGAGTGGGAAAACAACATTTGAACTCAGAGATAATCCCTTTACAAGCCCTCAGTTTGCCTGGAGTGGTTGATCACACTTTGCTCTCTGGTGTGATGAACGCAGAAAATAATGAAATCTTTTATTGCTTTAATAAATTAAATAGGGACAGTATAAAAAATACTCCACTTATTAAATCTTGATCACAGCCTACAAAGGTTCCGATCCTGACTTTATGATGGAGTGCTAATCTTGTGGTTCTTAAAATGGTTGTAAAAAGAACCCCCCCCCCGCTCATCAACAATGCTGCGGCACAGAACACAGGAATGTTGTTCTGGAGCCGCTTGCCTGGGATTCCCGATTGGTGAGCTTCAAACAGGAGCTTTGATCAGCCGGTGTGGCTGGATGGATGTCTGTTGAGGTGTGTGTGTGTGTGTGTGTGTGTGTGTGTGTGTGTGTGTGTGTGTGTGTGTGTGTGTCCAGCTTCTTCAGGCATCAATAGTGGCGTTTGATGTGGATATTTCCTCAGCAGGTGGGATATAAAAAGGCCAAGGCTCCTGAAATATTACAAACTCCTGTCTGTCACAGAGACACTCAGAGGAATGCGGGTCCATCAGATCATCTCTGCTATCAGCGAAGCCGATGGGCCGATGGGGAGATGCCAGATTGGCCTGTTGCATGTGGACTGAAGGTTTAATGATCCACCGTTAAACTTGTCCACAGCATTACAATTTCCTCTGTTTCCCACTGAAGAGATTTAATTGATTTAATTTCCGTTTCCTTCACAGCTGCAGCTGAGACTGCATGTCTGACCTTATCTGTCCTGTGAATCAACTCATTAGTTTAAACATCAGAACTTCACACATTTTGCTTTTCTTCCTTTATTTTTACAATTAACATGGAAACCAGAGTAAATGGCCAGAAAGGAGAGTAAAACAATAAAAACCATCAAAACTGAAGACGTTAAGAAGTCATCAAACCTCTCTCTGTCTCTCTCATGCCCCTACATACGCACACACACACACACACACACGTGGGGAACCCTCCTCAAGTGCATTAGAAGAAAATGCCTGAGTGACTCAGCATGTCACTCCATTCCTGTGTTGTACTGGTTCATGTACACACTCCTGTGTGTCTGTGTGTGTGTGTAGGGGTGTGGCTGCTCCTGATAGCCTGATAGTCATTTGGACATGAGTCCAAAAATGAAACGGACACAGAGTCACCACTGAGTCATCAGAGGGTGTGTGTGTGTGCATCTGTGTGTGCGTGCTGCATATGTATGCATGTTGGGGTGATGATGGTTTGGGGGCGGGCGGCACATTCATTTAACAGAATGAATAGCTCTCGGACTAAATTAAATTTCAGCCTGAATTAAATGATGGGAAGTGGTCTGTGTGTGTGTGTGTGTGTGTGTGTGTGTGTGTGTGTGTGCTGCCGGATCGCTGCAAGAGGGCAATATTGCTAAAAGGCTTTTAGAGGATTAATTTAATGTTTTTTTTTTTCATCTTCTTCTCCCTCTCTCACAGCCTCGATGTTTTCAATTCTTTGTTCTCTGTCCAGGTTCCCATAAAACACAGCGCCGGTTTCTGCAGTGACATTTAGGGGCTGGAGGATGGCGGCGGGCCAGCCCACAGGGCGCCGTGTCCATGGCGGTGGGCTGAGTGTTGTGTATGTTTTCTACATATCTGTGGGAGGCGTTACAGCAGAACACAACACACACACTCTTGTTGTGTTTTGAAAGGATTCCAAGTAAATGGCGTGCTGGGGGAGCTGTTACGGTGGATTCAGACTTCTGCATCAAAGGCCCTGTTCCCTGTGAAGTGTCCCTGAAACCGGCCCACTCTCTCTTATGGTTGACGCCACGGAAAGTCAGAACACTGAAAGAAAGTCTGGTGTTTTCAAAAGTCCACTGGAGCTGACAGGTTCAGACATGTGCCCCTCCCTCTGCCTTTGGTTGTGATAAGGCATCTTGTATTGGGAGCAATGGCATGATTGACAGGTAAGATGAATGTAGGTAAAATGACTTCTGACAGTTTGGTTAAAACTTACATTGGAAAATTAATGATTCTGCCTGTTTGCCTCACTTTTCTCCATCAACCGTGTGGCAGTAAGAGAAGCCACTCTGGTAGGTCTTTATTTTGACATTAAACATGAACTTAAAGTGTGTTAAAGAGTGTTCTTAGAGTTCTCAGTGTTCTCAGTGTTCTCAGAGTTCTCAAAGTTCTCAGTGTTCTCAGAGTTCTCTCACCTGTGTTGATGGATGGCCCGGTGGCGTCACTGGAAATTAATTGGCCTACAAATTCTATGCTGTATGTCAGGCTTGCTTTTTCTCTGTGGTTCTGTCTTCCATAGAGAGTCTTCAGTCCCATCCACGCCGGTTATCTGTCAGCATCAGGACCTGTCATTCATGTGGGCTGAACACAACATACTCACGGGTCAACCCGAGCAATCAACCAGTCGTGCCCACGACCTATCAATCAATCAATTAAGCAAACAATCCATTCCCACGCTGCATTAATAGCGGTGGTGGTTCTCCAGGAGCTGATGATGCTCCTCTCTCCTCTCATTTTAAATTAGACGGGAGAGAGTGACAGTGGAGAGATTAATGGATGCTAGTCTGCTGGCTCTTGTTTTGATGACCCATGCTCGGTTAAATTATTGCATTAATGATGCCACGACATTGATAAATAACTCCTGTTAATATTTCATCAGCTGTGTCAACAATTACACTTTGAAAATACACTCGACAATAAACTAATTGTGCCCAGCCTGTCTACGACTACAGCACATTTGTCTGTAGAAGAAAGTTTTGGACAACTGAACACTGAGTGAATTAGGTTTGATAAGGAAATGGTGTCGCTCCAGAATGACTGCAGCTGCCAGAAATCAAAGTGTTTTCTTTTGGATATGGAAATATTACAGTGACATACAGAACTGTTTCTGAAGTTATTGATGTATTCTCTTTCTGTCACAGATCTGCAGCAGCAGCCTCAGTGTTGATTATTCATTGCATCTTAGTTCTGTAGTTGCTTCTTCGCATGCAGGAGACGTTCACCTCTCGAGCAATCGGTGCTCTGTGAAATTATCCTTTTTCAACCCAAACCATCTTTTTTCTGAAACCAAGTTTGTTGCAAAAACTTGTGACGGAGACGTTCCCACAGTTCGCCCTGAAGGCAGACTGACAAACAGCGGCTCAATTCCACTCTGGAAAGCAGGAAAGCAGGTGTGGCCTGAATAAACAGAAAGGTAAATAGGAAAATGCAGCTGTTGAAATTCTTCAGTGCAGAGGTCAGAAAGACGTCTCGAAGCATATTGAATCGCTCATCTTCTGCAGGGTTATACAGTTTACTCCTTGGTGCAGTGCTCTGAGCTTGACATGTCACACATTACATCACATCCCTCTTCGCAGCTGTTGTGCAAATTGAGATGAAGCTATCATGGTTTTGTATCTGATCCTGATGGCTAAATAACCCTGGACAAACAACAAAACAGTGAAGCACCTCGTCGCTCTTAATCACTGTAATTGTCAGCACTTGGAAAAGTTTGGATCCAGCGCAGTGATTAGTGATAGTCAGTGAGGGGGTGGGTGGGGGGTGGGGTAATCAAAGATAATTGCTGCAAATCATTGTGATGTCTTGATTGCGCACCTGTATTCCTCTGTTGTTGGCAAAGTGTTTTCTCGACACCATTTCCACGTCACTGATTAATGTGGCTGTTGTTGGTGTTTGATGCTTGTCGCAGGTTTAATGTCTTGCTCAAGGGCACCCTGACACGATGGATGGATTAACCCCGCAGTCACTCCTCTGTCTGTCACAGCCACTCGGGGAAACTTTGCAAGTTGAAGGTCCAAACAGCAATTATGGAGAACAGAGTGACAGCCGACCGTCCAACAGTCGTTAAACCCAGGGAACTGAGGGGACAGACACATTGCAGCTTTATTATTATTTATAATATGTAAAAAAAGCACACAATACATATACAGTATAATACAAAAACATATACAGACACTAACTATACAATTAAGAAGAAATACGACATCACAACATATCACAACATAACATTTGGTCACAACATCAAAACATCACAACAGGCTTATCTTTTAGTGTTGACAGCTGTAGGTGTTGATCAGCCATATTTTCACTTTTTTGTGAAGGCCTTGTATGTTGTAAGCTGTTTAATCTACTCAGGTACCGAGCCCCACGCATTCACGCTTCTTCCTGACCAGGCCGACTTACTAAAACTACTCCTGCACAAAGGAATGTAACCTCTGACAGAGCCTTGTGTTATGCACCGCCGTCAGCGGTGCTAGTCAAGTTGTTGTTGTTAAGATTCTGTCACTTCCTGTTTTATTTTGGCAAGGGTTACATGTCTTTCCTGTGTGCACTGTGTCTGTCTTTGTCTGCATCCTCCCTGATTGTTGATTGTTTGCACCTGGTGCCCATTACCCTTCCCCTTTAAATACGCCTCTCTCCCCTTGTCTGTTGCCAGTGTGTCTTTCATGTCAGGTCCATGGTGGTCGTTGGTTTGCCTCCTGAGTCTTTCTGCCCGGTCACGGTTTGTTGCTTTGTTTTGCTCTGTTGCTAGTTCTGTCTTGCTAGCTTCAGTTAATGCTAGCAAGTCTTTTTGAGTTTTGCCTTTTTCTGGAGTATTAAAGCTTCACTCTCATCAAGCCTGCCTTCAGTCTCGTGCGTTTGGGTCCAAGCTGTGTGTACTAGCGTAACACCTTGACTGACACGATCAGGACTGTTTCTTTGGCTGACAAACTCTGCCAGAGGATCTGGAGCCAATTTATGCAGTACTTTGTAAATCAATCTTAAGTCGGCAAATATGTGAAGATTGTCCCATCTTAATTTTTTTTTTTTAATTGCACAATGATGATAGTGTTTAGGTTTTTTTTATCATTAACTTGAATTGCTTGTTCATACAAGACTTCCAATGCTTTTTTTTGCACTCTGACCAGCCTGGGACCAACTGGTTAAAGGGAGTGAGTATCATCGAATGCAAGTACATTTTTGCCGCTTCAGTTGGCATTTCATTTCAGATTGCATGAAAATTTACAAGATTTAATTTGATTTTCTTACACAATTTGTCAATATGGGCTTTTAAGGAAAGTTGTGAATCTATTATTAACCCAAGATATTTATATTGGCTGACAATTTGTATTTTTTCTCAATTAATAAGCATGTCGGGGTCAGGTGATACTCTATTTATTTTAGTGAGATACATGCCGACAGTTTTAGAAACGTTTAGCTGTAGGCAGCACTCCTGTAACCAAGTCGTAATGCAGGACATTGTTTTCATAAGTTTAGCGGCAACAGCATCTTTGGTGCGACCATGAAGAAGACAGTGTCGTCTGCGTACATGAGGCATTCAGCTTCAGGACAAACGGTGGGCAAGTCATTAATATAAAGATTAAATAAAAGGGGGCCTAATGTTGAACCCTGAGGGACTCCGGAAGTTATCCTGAGAGAGTCAGGTCAGATTGGGTTTGATCATGCAGATATGGCTCACGGCTTTGAGAGAAGTTAAATTTTGAGAGTTTGGTAAGAAGAACAGAGTGATTTACTGTGTCAAATGCATTCCTCAGGTCCAAAAACACCTACAACAACCTTATCGAGAAAGGATTTTATTTTCTCAATAAAGAGGCATGTAGCCATTTCAGTAGAATGCTTGCATCTGAAGCCAAACTGCATGGCGTGGAGGAAGGGTGAGCTGCTGTTTAAGTGATGGACAATCTGCTGTGCCACCCATTTTTCTGCAATTTTAGAAATGGCCAGAACAATGCTTATTGGCGGTAGTTGAGTCAAAGAAGTTGAGTCACTGGATTGAAAGACAGGGGTAACAATAGCAGATTTCCAGGCCTTTGGAAAATGACCTGATGAAATTGAAAGATTAATGATTGAGGCAATAGGGGTGGCGAGAACTGAACCTAGATCTTTGAGCATGTTCGTGTCCATTCCAAAAACATCCTTTGCTTTAGATGGTTTGAGTGAACTAAATCAATGACTTTGGTCTCAGTAATGTTTGCTAAGGCAAAAGACTGCATTGCTGACAATGCAAGGTGTTCCCTTATTTCTTTCACTACCCTATTTCTCAACGAAATAAATTGATGTCTGTTGTGTCCTTGTTAGATTGACAACTTCAAAGAGTTCTTTCTTTCATGAGTTTCAGAATAGATTTGTTTAACCAAGGAAGGCCATTCTTTCTAGCTTTTAGTTTAAAAGCTTTTGCCAGTGAGCAATTCATCCCAGTTTACTTACTTAATTAATTAATTGAATTTTGAAAGTTTTGTTGCTCCCGTTTTGGTATCCTTTGGAATTCAGTGGCGGCCAGGGGTTTGAAGTGCTTTTTATTATTTTCTTGTGACCATTATGAGATTGTGATCAGACATCCCTTTGAGCATGTTGTATGACTTCAATATCCTTTCTGGCCTATTAGTAAAAGCTAAATCAATCTGGGCACTCGTGGAGTTTGTAATTCTTGTAGGGCCATTGATTACCTGAGTCATATCTATATCATCCATAAGCTTTTTCAATTTTTTCCTTACTTTGTTAACTTCCCAATTAACATTTAAGTCGCCCATTATTATCACCTCTTTTGCATGATTGAATTGTTTTAGTAAAATTTCCAGCTTTTCAAAAAAATCCACATGTGATGACGGAGGCCTATAAACAACTACAAAAATAAAAGACATTTGCTGTGACAAGGAAACAGTAAATCCAAGAAATTATAATCCATTTTCATCTGTAATATGTATCTCATTACAATTAAAAGTGTCCTTGGCATAAATCATAACACCTCTTCCCTTGGAACCTTGTCTGTCTATTCTGAATATTTTATAACTATAGAGTACAGTACAGATGGCAATGCTGAAGGCAAAGATTCACAGAGCCATGTCTCAATAATAAATCAATATTTGAGTCAGTGAGGTGATGGACCTGATCACTTTTTGTTAAAATACTTTGTATATTTAAATGTGCACAAAGAATGCCTTTTGGTTTATGTGTTGAATTAGTTTAGAGTTATTAATGGTTTGAATTTCCTGAATTTCAATATTGCAGAATTTGGCAACCTCCTATTCCTTTTATTGGCAATGTTAGCAGGTGGCTTTACACTGCCAGCTAACGGAGGAGGGGGCCCAGCTGGCAGAGGTGAGGGCCCAGTTGTCAGGGGCGGAGGCCCAACTAGCACAGACGGTGGCCCAGGTAGCAGAGGTAGAGGCCTAGCTTGCAGAGGTGCAGGCCTAGCTAGCTGTGGTGAAAGCCCAGGTAGCAGTTGTGTTAGCCCAGGTAGCAGTTGTGTTAGCCCAGGTAGCAGTGGTGTTAGCCCAGGTAGCAGTGGTGTTGACCCAAGTAGCAGAGGTAGAGGCCCAGTTAGCAGTGATGTTGGCCCAGCTGGCACTGGCTTGGGATTTAGTTCAACATCACCAGCCAAAAGAAGTATCAGCAAGAGATTAAGAACACCCAGGAGTGGTTTGTCTGTAACAGCATTTTCTTGCTCACCTGGGGGTGGCCTGGCATGGCCACAATCCAGTACACTTGTGAATAACCTGACTCCATCTGGCTGGATACACGGTTAAAGTGTCCCCATTTCTCGGACAGGTTGAACTTAACATAAGATAGAAAGTTATCCAAACAACAGAGGAATGTGTTGATAGCACAATCCAAGGTCCAATTTGCTTTCTGGATGACTTTTTATGCAAATACTCAGGACTTGCCAAACTGTGTGTCTGCACCCTCAGGTCAAAAGGTCAAAGGTCCGATTTCAAACTCAGGGTATCATCGAGGTACCACTCTCCATTTTGGGCTTCGGAGCGTCTCGGCAGTTTGAATAAAGAGGTGCAGCAGTTCGTTGGGTCTTTACTGACCAGAGCTCGGTCATTAACAGCTGCACAGCAGCAGCCCATGCCCATGCTATAGGGAGGGAGGATAGGAATGGGCACTGCATGAGAACACGTCTCAGCTAGTGGGGTGCCTCACATCACAAAGAGGTGCTACCTTAAACGTTTAACCAGACGTGACACATGATAAGAGTAAACACCGTTCAGCTAATCAGGCAGTAATTGCCACATAAATCAAGTGTTTTCTATTCTGAATCTTAATTCCCGGCACAGCATAACTCCATGTGTACTTCTATGGAAATTAGCTTCCCACAGAGGTTGAATTTAAATTTCTAATTACAGGTTCCCATGTGTAATTTAATGGAGTTATTATTTTGCAGACACTCTTCACGTCAGCAGATTCAAAGCTTCTTTATACAGCGTCTGATGATGTCAGTCCTCGGAGGGAAAGTGAGTTTACAGCTTTTGTGCGTCACAACAATATCATGTTCATAAAATCCTTGTGTGGGTTTTTTTTAAATACACGGACGTGGAAGGGGTGCTTTTATTTTCTAAATCAGAACACCGGCTTCTCCCATGCAGAAACAGAGTGTATGAATGTACAATGCTGCATATTTTAGCCCCTCATCAAACAATATCTGCTCTGACTCTGACAACGGTGCGTCTGTCTGATCCAAACCCACCAAACCGAACCTCAGCACGATGATGAATCACAACCGAAAACAATCAATAGATGAAGAGCCACATTTTACCTCGTGCAGATGCTTATTGGACTTTCTCCTCACTTCATTCCAGAGCAGACACGCATGTGTCTCAGGCTCGCTGCAGACACTCAGATCAGGATATTTAATTTTCTGACCAGCTGGGAGTCTGGAGACTGCAGCACTCCACCGAGGAGACGCTCTGGCCGCTGTCTTCTGCAGGACAATCAGAGGAAGCCGCTTGTGGGTTTACATTTTCTAACCACAGGTTTTTAGATCAATCTTCTGAAACGCTGACGAATGGAAGCCACATTAATTAATGACCAGAGCCTTAATCAGCCTTGTTCAACAATGTATTGACTGAACATCATCATTAATTCATATGTGACTAACATGTGATAGATAACATGTGATGAGGAAATCAGCGTCATGAGGTGTGGAGGCTGAAATGTGTTGTTTACAATAATAATCATGCCTGAACTGTCCATCACAATCTGACAACAACATGGAATAAACAGTGTGTGGATGTGCCCCTGCGCTCGCTGCATTGTGCTGAATTAGGGGGATAATAGGTACCGCGTGCACTAATTGTGCATTAATCAGCCAAAGTGGAGGACAATTGACTGACTGATGGAACATTTTTGATTGGATCAGCTGGAGGCGTGGTTCAGTAATCATCAGCGAAGGTTATTTCATAATGGAACGGCCCAAACATTCAGCTGTGCAAGGTTAAAAACAGAGAACAACGCCTGAGGGCTGTCGTGTTAAAATACAGGATTAACATCCAGACACAGTGGAACGTTTTCTGTGGGATCAACACAACATCGTGCAACCTTAAAGCTCCCCGGTCTCTGCCAGTGTTGTTTTGGACAGAAGTGAGCCTGAAGTTTAAGAACGTCAAATAAATCCTTTAGCAGGAACTGTAGGTATGCAGATTTAGAGTTGTCCAAATATTCTGTCTTCTTATTTTTACCCTTGAAATGCCATTTTGTGTCGTATACATTTTATTCATAGTTAGCCTGCTCAGTAGAGATTAAGCTAACAGTCAAAAATAGCTGTTTAGCCCTTTGATAAAATTTGGATTCAGTCATTCAGATTCAGGCTGTCTTTCTCTCACTGTCTTTAGGAAACAAGGGTTGGATTTTATAATATATCTATAAGGGACATATTCAGTGACTCAACACATGGGAGAGAGAGGAGAAGAGAATTAGAAGGAAACATGAAGAAGAATAAAGAAGCAAGATGGAGACAGAAAGATGAAAATGTGCAGAGGAGTGGAAGAGGACGGAGTGATAGCTTGCAGCTGGGTGTCCAAGAGAGACAAGGAAATGTGTGTGTGTGTGTGTGTGTGTGTGTGTGTGTGTTGTTTTAATTATTAATTTATTCTTGTCCAGTGAGGTAGAAGCCTGCAGAATTTGACCTTCGGAATTCATCCGACCAATTTCTCTGTTCTTTCAAGGAAGCATGAATCTAATTTAGGCCTGGGAGCTTTGCTGCTTCTTCTTTTAATCTTCAGCACTTGAAGAGTACAGGAGAGCGGAGGGGGGGCCTAACAGAAAGAGAGAGGGAGTGTGTGAAAGAGGGAAAGATAAAAGGAATAAAAAAAACAAAGAAGGGAGTGAGCCGCCTGGAGTCCTTGTTTTTAAGCTGCTGAAATTACAATATTTACATGAATTACAGGCAGGAGGAATGCATCGCATTGATTTGGTGCATCTAATGGCTGGGGAAATGGAGACAGGTAAATAGAAACCCTTTGAATTTAAAGCATCACAACAACAACCCAAAAAAAAGCAGACAAATGGTTTTACTTTCAAAAGAAAATGGTTGAGGAGGCGCAAAGGAACTGTTCAATGGTCAGGCTTCGATCTGTGCCACACCCTCGGCACATTACTTCCTCACATAATATGAATTCATATGTTAAGAAGACCCCGACAGGCACGTGAGGGAGGGAGGGAGCGGCGCTCAGTCGATATCATCTCCGCGATGCCAAGTGTCAAATGCAGAAATGTGTTTAAGTCTAATACAGTGGGAGGAGAAGTGAGGGCGAGGGAGAGGGACGGTGCACGGAGCATACCAAACGCCTCCGATGCAGGGTGTAATGCACCACAGACAAATAGTGGCGTTTTATTGCCTGGAGTCGAGAGAGCTTTTAAATTCATGCTCACTCTCCAGCAGTCAGCGGCGGCCAGTGACTGATGCCACAGAGACACAGGAGCTGCAGGAGCCTCCTCACAGTGATCTCCCAGTCCTGGTCTGAGCACGGAGGTCTGGAAGTGCAAATGTAATAATAATTACACAATAAATTCCATTAAGATATTTATACTTATTTGCAGTAATACATATAAAATATTGCAACCACATACTACTGAGCATTCTGCATGAAATCTTTTAAAACCAAACGTCAATTTAAAAGTGACAGGATATTTTTGCACATATAACTTCCTGCCGATGTTTTTTTTCTCCAGCACAGTACATGCTTATTAAGTGTATATTTCATTTTTTCTGAATCTTTTCTCCACTTAATAGTTTGTGTTGTTTGTGTTTTTCTGACAATGCAGCTGGATCAGGGAACAGATCCCAGGCTCTGAGGGGATGAACGAAGAGGTCGGCCTCTTCAAGAAGATGAAGAGCATCAATGATGATAATGATACCTCATTTCATTCGATTCAGAAAAATGTATTTGTCTCCAGAGGGGTAATTTCAAGAGCACAGAGCACAAGTAAAATCATGAAGAAAATAACAATGACATCAGAGCAGTTGGAAATCAGAGCGGTATTCTAAAATGATGAAGAACGAGTTGTCTAAATGTGTGTAAAACTGATTGTGAGAGTGCAGATAGATACTCACTGATTAAAGTGAAGGTGATACACACACGCACGAGGTGAAGGTGCGTGTCAGGACCATGATGAATAAATATTCTAGCGTACATGGATGATCTATAGTGTTTTATGTTCATATATTCTTTCCCCACATCCTGCTGATAAAGGACGTTGTCCTCCGCCATGAGCCGAGAGAAGAAGGTGCCAGACTGAAACGACAATGACATTCATACACCACTGTGAAAAGAGTTTGGTCTGTGAGACGACAACTGAAGGGTTCAAATGAGAAGATGGGCTGAGTTAAAAATAAACTGATAGCACAGATTATGTTGAAGAGTGAAGAGTCCGACTCTGGCTGCAGGTCTCATTATAGATTATAATTCTAACCTTTATAGATTCCTTTCTCTAACCACCCTAGCAGCAGACTCTATGGCTGTTTTTGTTTTCTGTAAAAACCTTTCCACACAGATAAGGATACGGGAGGAGAATGCCGATATCTATCTTCAGACTAGGCTCCTCCCACTGTCAGCTGAGCCTATCGTTGTTACAGCCGCTGCTGTACAGCTCCAGCCCTCCTCCGCTCCTTCTCTCCCTACTCCCCCTGGTGTCACAGTCGCTGCTGTACACCTCCAGCCTCTTCCCTCCTCCTCCTTTCTCCCTTCTCCTCTCAGGGGCGGTGCCAGGGTGAACCTGCGGCTGAGGACACACCTGGGATCCAACAGTCATCAGGAGCGGTACAAAGGGCCTAGGGCTTAGGGCTTCTCCCGCTCGTCGCCGGATCTTTACACTTCCTACTGTGGTACAGGACAAGCATTTTTTGAGAACCTTCAAGCTCGACTTCACTCTCTTTTGTGCACCTCCTAACTCGTGAACCTGTTCTCCAGGATCCTGTTTCCAGCCCCCTCCTCAGGTTCCTAAACCCAGCCCTGCCTTGTGGTCGCCAATCCAGCCCTGAACAACCTGGACCCTTCTCGTCCCCTGTGCTGCTACGAACTTTTGTTAGCCTCTGTTCAATAAATCCCTTTGGAGTCAGAAAGCTCTGCGTCTGCTTGTTTGGTCCGCCAGTCTCACCTCGCAACAATCATGGGTCACAGGTTAGAGCATATCTAACGGTCCCTTTCTATTCATCAGTTGCCTGATTCTGAATTATTCCCTTAAAATTGCAATATTTAGAAAAGTGGACCATAACGTAAATATCTTCCCCCCCCTTGACCCACACACCTCACAAACAAACTAACAAACCAAAGGACAAATATCCATGTGACTCCTTCTCAGTGTTTCTTAATTTCACTCATCTTTCATGCTCTTCCTCCCTCTCTGGCTGTCATGATTGACAAGTCTATCAACATGGCAGCGCTGTGACAGGCAGCTCCCTGAGGTGCCCCCCCAACACACACACACACACACACACACACACACACACACACACACACACGCTTGCCTATCCAAGCCATCCCTTGTTTAATTTCTGTGCCTCACTGCTCACTGATGTCTGGTTCAAAAGCACAAAGACACAGCGATGGAGTGACAGATGTTGAGGAATGGAGGCGATGCAGATTTTCAATAAACCAACCGGAGCCAAACAGTGAGTTAGTTCTTCCCTATAAATAGCTGTGCAGTGCAGTTTAGGAGCATTACAAATATTCCCACAAAGAAATGACGGAATAGAGAGCTTTTATTAATGCAGCCTGTTTTTTTCCTTTCTTTTTTAGACTTATGCTTCGTGGTAACTTTTCCAAAAAAAATAATGAGCCTTTGCATTTCAGTGAGTTCAGCAATTTGCCCAAATATCAGTGGAAATAATGATTTGCTTTCTTCACAGTGTTGTGTCTCATTGTCATTCAAGCTGACAATGGATTATTGGAGTTGCCATGGCAACAGAAGTTACCAGAGTTGTTTTAGGTCAAAGATTGCCCTGTAATTTTGGTGAAGCTGTTGTGAGAACATATATGTTTTTATATCAAAGACAGAACAAATGTAAGCGTTTACTGTAACAGGGGGAGAATATTTCCTTTGCAGTGGGAATAAGCTGTGTGTTCTACAGGAGGAGGAGGAATCCAGGGGGAGGATGGAGGATGAAAGGAGCTGGGATCATCCCTTATTGTTGTTGGACAGAAAACCATTAAGGCACCTTTCTCCAAGTGAGACAGACAGAGAGACGCATCCAGAGGGAGGGTCAGGTTACAGCCCCGAGGAGAGACAGGGACCCCGGCCTGAAGCCGCAGATCACACCCCCGGCCCTCTCCTGTAAACACTGCTGACCTTACAACACGCAGCGGACGGCCAACGGGCCTCTGGGTCCAACCCAAGACATGTTTTGACTGCCCCTGTCAGAAATGACTAAAACACCACAGTGCAAGTATGTGTGTGTATTAAAGTCCAAAGCAGCGATGTCAGGGTACAAGATCCAGCCAGGCTGAATATGGTCACAGATGAAAGAAAGGCCGCTCTTTGTCATCTGCTGCAACAATAAAATTACTAAACACGGCACCAATCACGTTTACACGTTGATAAATCACTGCATCAGTGACAGACTGGGCCGTTGATGTCTGACTGGTATTATAAGGTTGTCTTTCTGTGGCCCATTCAGCCGCTGGCAGTGTTCCTCCATGTTTAAACTCCATTCAGACGGGTTTGACAGAGGACAATTAACCCCTTCATTCTGGCATTTCCTCACCACAAGATATAAAGAGTTCACTCTCTTCTGGAGAAAATTGGCTCAGTACAGCCCCTGATGGAGGAGCACAGACGCAATAACAGATGCAACCATTTCACTCATTCATTACACTCTGTGGTGGTTACTCTCTGGAGAGGGCACCTCTTTTCCTGTTGCCTTCCACTGCCTGTTTCATATTACCTTCAATATGAAGCTTGTTCAGTATCAGTAGCTGTTTATGTGCTTATTTGTTGTACTTGTCCCTTTCATAGCCATAATCATGTTTGCAGTTCAAAGAGAGGCAGCAACGGTTCCTCCACTGATATTTAGATTATTTAGATTATCCTCAAATAAAGTTGCCAAAGAGAATCCAAACTCTACTCAATTATTCTGAGGTGTTGTTCCAGAACAGAGTAAATTTCCCTCATGATCTCTGAGGTGTAAACATGTCCATTTTAATAAACCCATGTTACCATAACCTTTATGACCAATATATACTCATGAAACATCTCGCAACATCCCTGAATATATATGAATACTGTAACTATAATGATTTAATCCCTTCATATACCTCATAATGACACAAACCTTTTTTTTTATTTCCAGCATCCAGAACGGTTGTTCCTCCAAAATTCCTCCTTTTCCGTCTGGCCAGCGCTCAACAACTTTCCTGGAAACAATATGGCAGCTGTAATCAAAGCCTAAGGTTTGGCCTCACTTACACATTATTAATTAATCAGACAAGCATGGCAGCTGTGATCAGGTCAGCTGTGATCGCCGGCTAACATGGAAATGAGCCTCCAGATTGGCCGAGCACCGAGCCTGTCAAAAAGTTGGCAGGTGCCGATGCACTTTGGAGGGGACGCTCAACCTGTTCTCGGTAAACATTGTTGACATCACCCACTGCCACATTCCATTTATAAATATTACATGAGCCACGCTTGGACGGCTGATATTTGTAAGATATATCGTCCCTGGTTGCTGAGGGGCATTCTCCAGATGCCAAATATATTTCATTTGAGCAGATGGAAATTGCAAAGGAGAGATTGGGCGAGCGCAGGAGGGGAAACAGAGAGAGAGAGAGAGAGATGGAGGGAGGGAGGTGTAACAGATCAGAAATACCTGGACTCTAATGACGATATCGGCGAATAGACGGCTGTTGCTGCTCCTCGCCTCAGGAAGCCGTTCAGCTCTTTGGGCTTTAGAAGAGATAGAAGTAAACTTTTTAGTTGTTTTACGTTGTTCCTCCATCCTTTAGTATTTCCTCCAGCTTTCTGTGAGGACTTCCTCCTGTACAGTAACGGCCACAAAGAAACCCCAGAACAACAGTAGGGCTTTAACATCCACTCTGTAAAATATGCTTTTATACATCGCTGGATAACATTTCATTGGAGCATCTAATATTTTAACGGCGTTACCATCTGTCAGCATAAACCCCCAAATGCTTCAGTTTTGGACTCGATTTTGCTGGAGGTGCAGTGGTTGGTCCCCTCACAGCAGGACAGCTCTAAATTCTGGGATGGCCAGGGACGTCCTTTATAGCGTTAGCTTCTTCTTTGCATCTCTCTGCAAGGGTGCGTCTCCCCACAGTCCAGAGACATACAGACATACAGGGTTGACTCATAAGACACTCTAAATTGTCTATAGTGTGAATGTCTCTGTATGTTGACCCTGACCCTGGCAACTTGTCCTGCCAATGTCCTGTCTCTGGGATTAAATACCCTTTTCTTTCTTGTCTGTCCTCTGCATTAGAATTAGGAAACCAATTCACCTTAAAACTTAAAAGTATTCAGTATGAAGGAAATGAAGGAAATTTCCCAGAAATGTGGCATTTGCCCCAACAACACTCACTGTCCTGTTAATACCAAGACAGGCAGTACTTTCTATCTGTTTACTGCACTCTACCCTCTTCCTCCTCCTGGCTCCAGGTTTAGGTCTGCAGCAGGAGTCATCTAAAGAGGGGGAGACAGTTTTATTCTTTTGGTCACGTTCCAAAGGATGACATAAGAGTTTCTGTCCTCCGGTAATGAGAGACGGGAGGAGACAGAGTAGAAAGAGAGCAGCTGAGTCACAGAGTTACAGGTGGAATGGCTTAAGAGGCAGGCCTTTTAGTCATTAGTGAAGATAATCCACTTGGAGCTAACAACGCTCGCAGCGATGGCATCCTCTTCAAATGCTTTGATTAGAAAAAATGGTCTGTCTCGTCTGGGTTTCCAGGGATCAAAGAGAAAACTGACTAAAAAGCATCTGTTCCATTTTGGTACAAAGGTACTTTTCTTATTCTCCTGCAAATCCTCTTTGTGTTCAGAAACCATTGCACTCCTCATCTGAATTGTTAAAAACATGTTTTCATTGTCAGACAATAAAGTGCTCAGTCCAAGGGGAAAGAAATCAACAGAGGAACACACCAACTGGAAGGCAACACAGAGCTGAAGACGCATCATGGATGGGGGGGGGGGGGCCCGAATCAACATGTTTATCAAACATCTGACCTCGATCGGGAATGACAGAGAATCTTATTGTTGCTGTAAAGTCATGGAGCGTATCCGATGCTCTGGGCTGTCGTGCTCCTGCTGGATGGCATCCTCTTCAAATGCTTTGATTAGAAAAAATGGTCTGTCTCGTCTGGGTTTCCAGGGATCAAAGAGAAAACTGACTAAAAAGCATCTGTTCCATTTTGGTACAAAGGTACTTTTCTTATTCTCCTGCAAATCCTCTTTGTGTTCAGAAACCATTGCACTCCTCATCTGAATTGTTAAAAACATGTTTTCATTGTCAGACAATAAAGTGCTCAGTCCAAGGGGAAAGAAATCAACAGAGGAACACACCAACTGGAAGGCAACACAGAGCTGAAGACGCATCATGGAGGGGGGGGGGGGGGGGGATCATGGGGGGGGGGGGGGGGGCCCGAATCAACATGTTTATCAAACATCTGACCTCGATCGGGAATGATTGAGAATCTTATTGTTGCTGTAAAGTCATGGAGCGTATCCGATGCTCTGGGCTGTCGTGCTCCTGCTGATACCCAAAGTGACAGGCTACATAATGGGATGTGTGCACAGACTCCCCCTCATTCTCCTGCTCCTCGCCTCTGCATGGCATCAATAACACTTCAACCCAAACAGACACACACACCTGTGATAAAGGCGTTTATTAACAATTCCAACCTTAACCTGCTGGGTAATACCAAAGAGCAAGAGACAGGGGCCAATATCCCAAAGGCACCTCGCACAGTTCAATGTGCATCAGAGGCTAATGTGTGTTTCATCAGCAGCAGCAGTTGTAGGACCAGTCTCATAGCAGCCGATTTAAAAACAGCAGCACCCTGGGTAATTTATCTTTCTCACCTCCAGCCACAGGTGATGGACGGAGGAGAGGAGGGATGAGTGGAGATCGTTTGTTGGAGGAATAACGACATAAATCACCCGCTAACACAGCCTGGCTGTGAGCTAGCTGTTAGCTGGCTGTTAGCTAGCTCCTGCCGCTCCTCTTGACACAACATGGGTATTCTCTGAATAAGTAATACTGCATCTTTTCACGTGGAGTACTTTGACAATAGTTGTGTGGACATCTTATTCATCAATTGATGTCCAGTTGGACAGGTAGAATACAGCATTTACCCAAAGCAGCTTGAAGGCACACACCCTGGGTGTAAAGACAAATTTAAAAGGCTTGAAACTTCATAAACCTCTGGTGGGGTGTGTGGGGTCATAATCACATTACGCTTTGAGACAAGTCAATTACAAATTAATCAGTTTTTAATGATAATTACCATTTTGAACGTATTTAATTTTGTCCATCATCATTTCTGAGATTTGGAAACACTGATTGACAAAGCAGTTCTAAACAGTTAGTTATAATAATAATTCAATCTCTCTGAATGGGAAAAAGAAGCACAGCTAACAGCGTTAGCGATAAGCTCATAAGCTGTGATTCTTTGGTGTGATTGGATATGATGACATTTGTTTTCTTATCTGCCCAAAATCAAGGCGCAGACCCTTGTGATTTGGCTTTCAAGAAAAACATTTGCGTTCATTTTCAATTTGTGTACTGGAAACTGCATCGTATTCTTCTTTGATTTTTATTCCAGACGTGTTGCACTGACTCTCCCAGCAGCTACAAAGCTCCTGAGCCCAGTCGCGGTGTCCTCTTTGTTTATCTCACAGAGATCACACTCAACACTTCCTGAGACCCCCCCCCATCGACAGAGCAGTGCACGTTGGCAGCCTCTCAGTGCCCAGACATGGCGTCGTGTGGTGCGACATGCGAGCGGCCCGACCAGCGTACAGACGTTAGCCTGCATGGATTCAGACAACGGAGTTTACAGTCCACACTCTGGACCATGGGAAATGTAAACGAACGCTGCTGCTGCTGCTGCTGCTGCATATTTTATCTCCAGAAACATGTCATCGACTGCCCGTCTGATTCCGTGACTGCAGCCGCGGCAAAGCATGGCGTGCATGCAGAATGGGGGGTTTTGTTCAAATGAATATTTGAGCGGATACTTCTCTTTCTTGCCCGTGAGCTTCACGAGTTCACCTTCATGTCATGAGTTTCTGTCTGTCAGAGAAATGACGTCACTATTCCACATTAGCAAACAGAGAGGAAATTGTTTGGGGCTTTGATTCTCCGAACATCGATTACGTCTTATTTGTGAGTTTAATATCTGCGATCATCCTTGGCAGCCGGGTGAGAACGCGATCTGCTCTGGGGCAGATATGAGTTGTTTTGTTGACAGAGTGAAAACTTAAGAGCCATTACCCAAAAGCCATTTGCTTTTCATTGCCTGGTAATCGTTTGATACTTTGAATATAGACGGTGCTTCAGTGATAACGGCCAAATATAAATCCTTCATTACACGCAATCTATCAGCAGAGTGCTCTCCCTTCAGTGTCGGCTGTCTTTAATATCAGATATCCGTCTCTTTTCATCGTGGTCCCCCGTGACAGCGTGTATACCTGCAAAGGAAAAACTGCATCTAGGCCTGAAGTAATGGTACACAACACGGCATCAGAAAAACCTTTGCTGCTGCTTAATAAACACACATAGTGGCACAGATATTCATAGCATACGGGGGAGCTGCCGACACTTGGCTGTTCAGAGCCGATAAGCCCTGTGCCGTCTGTGGCTCGTCTCTCTAACCCTCCCCTTTTTCCTGTGCTGTCTCTGCTCTCAGGGTCGGTCTGGAGGGCTCTGGGGCCTGGCGGAGTTGCGGGCACGAGCGACAAATACCTAAATATCTGCAGAGAGTAGCAGACAAAAGCGGACAGTTTAAATCCTGATGCCAGCGCCGAGAATGAAGGAGCCTGGGGAGATTCCTATCGCTCTGGCACATGCAGAATGACGGGGGGGAGTGAAGATGATGACATGTTACAGTGCAAATCCAGGTTGAGGGATAAGCTGTTTGTACAGACACCAGACAGGGCTTTCATTATTCGCTGTTTAGTCATGCTGTATTTACACATCGAGCAGGAACACCCCGCCAAGGAAGTACCATCAGCCCGACGCCGCAGCCGCCGCCATCTCATGTCCCCGGGAGTCAGTTTGCTGAGGTGTGATCGTACCGTGCTGGTGCGCGATGTTCAGAAGTAGCTGTGAAAATCCTCAGTAATTACAGTGGAGGCAGCGTGAGCGGGAAGCCAGTGTGTCTGCGTCTGCTGGAAAAAGATTCATTTAGCTCATCCCGTCGTGAGGGATGAAAGAGGGGAACGGGATTGGAGCGTCTGAGGAGACTCAGTGTCTGGGAAAAATGAATCCGAGCTTTGCTCCCAGTTCTTCTGAGGCTGTACACTTTGACACGTCTTAAATTATTCATTCCAACATGCCGCCTGTGCAGTTTGTTCACAGAACCACCTGACGACACCCTCCCTGTGTTTCTACGATTAACACTATTTTTACCTTAAAGATTAGTCATTAAAACGTTTGTCATATATTCTGAAGACTCTGTTCTTAAGTTATCGGGCTATGACAATGGATCCTGATCACATGCTGTATAGTGTTAATAAAACTTCAGATCATGACTAAAACGTCTTCAAACAAATGTTATTTTGATTGAGAGATCACAATAACATTAGATAACACATAACTCACAATAACAGAGAGAAGTTCCCTGTTTGTAGCCTTAAATGGTTTTCCTCCTCTAACCCTGTGTTGAAGTGTTCCCTGCCAGTGACACACTGTTTCCTTCAGCCTCTTTTTGAAAACCAATTTATTTTCAAACTGGACATCTCGCAGTGATGTTAACATTCCTCGCATTTACTGTCCTACTGATCCCACACGGCTTCATTTGGACCTGACTCTGGTTTCCAGGCAGCTGCCGGACGGGGATCATCACAAACACTGAATATTTCTGCACACAAATGAAAAACAACTTGCCCATAAATCCTCATCAGTGAGACACTGTAAAGTCCAAGGATTTACATTTGGTTTACACAAACCCTACTCCTCTCGATGGAAGGATCGCTGCAGTTTAACCTAACGAGAATGATCTGGGATCAGCTTTCAAAGGAACACAGCGAGCCCGACTGGGAGGAGCTGAAGGATGAAAAAGGAGGAGTTGCGCATCTTTCTTTTTTTAACAACAGCCTGTAATAACGGATAACGTCATACTTTAATTAACAAGAAAAACAGCTAATCAGTGTCTGAGCGGCTCAGTGGTGGAGACAGTCCCTGTGGTGGACGGACATATTGTTGAAGTGTCAAAGAGCGAGACGCCCAACTGCTAATTACGCTCTAATAATGCGAGCTGGACAAAAGCAGCAGCTAAATATACAAAGCGTGCCTGATGCACCCCCAAAACCTTGACTCCATTCAGCCTCGGTGACAATTAAACTCCGCTAATTGATTGGTGGAGGAATTCTGTGTCATGTGCCTGCAATGCAGATTGGGATTTTAATTGCACTCGTCAGTGGACTCTTCAGGCGGCAGAAAACAAAAAGAGAGTGAACAGTGTTTAACTGAAAAAGACGGGGGACTTTATGAGCACTTATTAACATCTAATCCCTTGGTTCAGTCGTTGCCAGAGACACTTTTTCCAGAATGGTTCAGCTTGAATCGTCCTTGGAAGTTCACGGACATTTGGTCAACACGCTGCTGTCCCATTAAACACATGAACAGGAGGCGGTTTTCTTAAAGGGGCTGACATTTGAAAATGGGAAACAGAATATTGTGCTGTATCTGTCGTGGGGAAAGGTCAGTAACATTTTAGAATTTAAATTTCTTCTTTCGGTGAAACACGTTGCCCACTTTATACTGAAATACAGCTGATAAATATCCTTTGGTGCGCGGCTTAAGGTTCCTTTTTTTATTTATAAAACATTATTTGACAAACATTTTAAAAGGAATCGCTCAATCCTTTTGATCTGTGTCTGACAGAGGGATTGTTTAGAGGTGTGATGAGAAATATTGACTTCCCAGCAGCACCGGAGGGCGAGAACATCTTTCTCTGAGGTGTTTTTTTTCCAGTTGTTAACCAAACAAACAACTGAACTCAATCAAAGATTCAAATATATATATAAAGGTGTGTCTGCATCACCCACAGTTTGAACAAAACCTGCATATCCTTCAGGTGTGCAGGTTTGCTTTTGGTGTGCAGGCCTGCAGTGTACCGAGTAGCAGCAGCCGCAGTTGCCTAGCAACCAGAACCATGTGCATGGGTTTTTATTTTGTGTGTCTGAAGATCATTTAAATTATTTAAATGAATCTCCCCATTCTCGTTGGTATGTGGAGGATATTAACGTCTAAAATATTTATTTTTAGAAATAAACGAAGGAATTTAATGTCGAGCTGGGGCGCAAAGAGGAAAGAGTCACCGCCATCACAACATCATCGCTGTCCCCCAGGGTCCAATCTGGACCTGTGGCGGCGTTGAAATAGAAGATGAGAGCTGCACATCCTCACATTTTATCTCCCCTCGAGCACATGTACCTCCCACGATCAAAGAACCCAGGACCCGCTTTTACCGTGAAGAAAAATATGACATCATACAAATTCAATGAGATCTTCTTAATGTGTCCTTGTGGTCATCAGTGATACGTTAGGACGGGGGCCAGAGGATTCTGGCGGCTGCAGCCTGAGCGCGCTTTCTAATTTATGTCAGTCTGATGGAGACACACACACACACACACACACACACACTGTTGTTAGGAGACGCCGTGTCGTGTTCTGTTTTTTTCCACTTTGTTTCGTTCTGTTTCATGTTTTCCTCCAGATTTCCTCAGTTGATAGAGGACGTTACTCTCTTCACTAATTAACAGGACAATCTACTGTCATGTTATTGGATGTTTAATGTGTATTTATCGCTCTGCTATTTTGACCCTCTATATTTCTCATTTGTTCAGTACATTTGTTTCACGTTTACTATTTATTATTTAAATGCTGCTACCCGTAAAACATTTGTTTCCTCATAATTTATTATATTTCTCCTACGTTTATCATTCCATTATTTAAATAATCTCTTGCTGCTTCCTTCTCTGCCATTCCATTCAATATTCCACACACATTGTTTACATTTTTCCATATGTTTATAAAAGCCGGGAGTCAAAATGTCGTTACCTTGTATCATGACGATAAAATCTCAAATGTACTTATTAGCATTTTCAGCTCCTTCAATGCATTATATACTTGAATTTTCTTTTAGATTTTCTATTCAGTATATCACACATTCTAATTACACTGTAAAGGCTGGTGAACGTTGGTTTGTTAAAAAAGATGAAACTTTTCAATAAAACTGATCTAAAACGCAAAGACAGTTCCTCCCAGCGTCTTCAGCCTCATGTGGAGAGAGAGACTCCTCTTCCCCTCCAACATTATTTGGCCCTGACTTGACAGTTGAGAGTGACAGCCAACATGGTGGACAGAGAAAAGAGGACAACACGCCACAAAGCTCCCTGGGCAGGAATGAGCCGGGGATGGACAGGCGACATATAGGCTGAGCCGCCGCAACGCCCCAGATTGGTCATCGATTTGGAGTCTTTGATACGCTGTCCAAGTAAAACAAATCTTCCACCAATAAAACTCAACATTCCCAGACTGCCTTTCAAGAAGAGACAAAAGGCGTTTCATGGGAATGACACAGATTTAAGGAAGAGGCAGCACTACAGACAGAATTTACAATGAAGGTCTGATTGGTCTGAATGCATGTTGGAGCCTGAAGACCCCAGAGCCTCTGATGGAGCCTCAAATATGTCAAAATAGGTTTGATGAGGTTTGATGAATACACACACACACACACACACACACACACATACATATATCTATGAATATACATTATCTATAGAGGCCACATCTGTAAGAACCATCCATAACCTCCACAGGTTTGAACTGTGCTCGTATATGAAGTTGTTTATAGGTTCTACATCAAAACAAAATATATATTGTAAATATATTTGTTATAGTCATCATTTATATAACGTTAAGAAATTAAGCATTTTCCCGCCCGTGTAACTGTTGTTTATGGTTGCTATATTTGTGTTAGTACTATATTTGTGTGGCAGCAGTAGTAAAATGTACTGTCTCTGAGACATGGGATATATCAAAGACCATTTCAGCAGTATTGATGCATTTGTCCTTTGATCTGGCGTCAGGCCGACTGTGGAAACCAATCAATTCAAAGCTTTATTTGGGGCTCAGTCCGTCTGCATCAGCGTGCACGCCACAGTGGGTGTTACGCTGCTAATGCAGAAGAAAGGGCTTTCTACATTGCCGACTGCTGTAAAACTGGAGCCCATCCAATATTTCAGCCGGCGAGCATGAGGCAGAACCTGGCTGGAGGAGGCACCCAGGGGGGGGACAACCTTACACCAACACTCCACATTGCCGGCACAGGGGCCCCGAGACCAAACAATCCAGCGTCCCCTTTGCTGTTGACTGATTGCTGTTGGGATTTGCTTTCTTATTCCAGTTCAGCTGGCGGTGCAGCTCATGCAGGTGAGTGTCGCTTGTTTGCTTCTGCACTCAGCGGTGACAGCCTCGGTGAGGCTTTGGTTGTGTCCAGGTTCAGGTGGCGTGCGTCATTTAGGCACGGCGCTGCAGAGTTTCAAGGGGCAACGGCGATTTTAGTGGAGCTGAAACATGGACGCCCGTAGCCTGAAGGAGCAGAAATGACGACCAGTGTTTAATAATGCATGGCCATATGGGGGGTGGAGTGCATGTGTCAGTGCATGTGAGAGTGTGCATGTGTCAATGACAGAGTGCAGAACATCGCTCAGAGAGTGCTTACAGTATGTACAGGCACGTCGTGGCAGCGCCCGGCTCAATTGTATGGAAAATATTGATAGAGCGAGCCCAGGGGGCGGGGCTGTCATGTCCCAATCAATAATTGAACCATCTCTTATTATTCTCTCCTCTGGCTCACTGGAGCGCCACTCTTTATCAGCAGCACAATGATCAGTTCAGGAATCATGCAAACATGACGTCACCTGCAATTTAATTCCATTTCAATAAACACAAAGAAGGGAAAAGGGAAAAAATAAAATAAAATAAAATTACTGTTTATAGCAATTTCTTTCTTTTCTTTTTTTTATTTCACACACTTTGGGTGTGTGAACATCTTCCAGCAGACAGACACATAATCATAATGCTCTTCATCTTCGGGAGAAAAATAAAATGAAAGACAGATGAGGCTGTGGTTAAACAAAACATGACCAAAGCAAAGTCCCTCTCTGGAAATTCCTCCAGCTTTTTCCTGTCAGCCGGCATGGAGTCTTAATTGCTAGTTGATCCTACAAGCACCTGATAATTGAGGCAAATTAACCCTTTCCGATGGAATCGATGAGATGTCTTCAGGGAGCACGGACGTCCTCACTCAATTAGCAGAAAAAAACAAGAATATCAGAGTGTCCTCAGGACTCACGCCTGAGCTGTCCTTCTCCTTTGTCTCTTATATCTCTCGTTAGACTGTTCCCGCTGCAAGGTACTGCTGGCTCTGGACTGCAGGTGTCATGATGTACTCAAACCATGGACAGAACACACAGAACCTGCTGTCCTCTGCAGGTACACATTACATCTCCAGAAATAAGTAGGACTGAATCAGAAAGCTCATTTTTTTAGTGTATCAACACTGCATCAAATCAATAGCTTTTATAGTATACAGATAAAATGTAACCCACAGACATAATCATCCATAACAAGGTTGAATAACACAGGTGAGACAGAGCTGCCAGGAGGAGCTGAATATGTTCCCCGCTCTTCTCAGTTCAGCTTGTTGCGTGTTGATGGTTCAAGTTGCAAATTGTTTATTGGCCACTGACTGAAATTACACACATCTGTTAAAAAGGAGATACAATCTGTCATCGGCCAGAAACACTTTTCATGCACAGTCATTAGAACGCCGCTGCTCTCCCAGCGACGGCATGTCTTCAAGTCTCAGCAGTTAATGACAAACCATGACAGTGCTCCCTGATTTCATTGACCCCGGACGATCACAATCATTTTCCACGTGAACGACAGAGATGGAGCACGTGTGGAAACAAGGCACGAGGTCAGAGCTGAGCGAACACAATTATCACAAAATAAAAAGTAGAAAATGAGCAAATGATTGGAGATGGAGGGACGGGTAGGGTTAGTGCATCCATCCACTTCATTAACCTGTGCAGATCTGTGCTGATTAAATTGCACAAGGAGCCATAACAGCACCAAGGGATCCAATGGCTGTGATTCTAGGAGGTGTGTGTGTGTGTGTGTGTGTGTGTGTGAACAGGGACCCCGCGGCTGCCCATCCCAACTGTTCCGGGGCCTGTCACATCGCAGTGTGCCGAGCTTCATGACCCTGAGTCCGGTGAGGGACCAGGGTGCCAGGTTTTAAACATGCCCCCATCACAGAGGTGCCGGGTGGCAGCACTTAGGCCTCACCAGTGCCACACACTCACGGTGCTCAGCAGTAGCTGAATTGAAACCACACGGGAGACTGTTTCTCAGGCCATCACAGAAATGCCGGCTAATTAGTCCCCTCACTGTTTGTGAGCATGCTGAGCATGTGCCAAGACTCTGTCATCACGGTAAATAAATAATGAGATGAACAGATAAGAGTCATTACGCTGACAGGAAGCCGTGCACAGCGGCAGACACGCTGACACACCAAGACAGGATATGGAAATGCAGCAGCGTTGGAACATGATGGGGCCTTTTGGAAGTTCTTCCTCTCACTAATCAGCACAAAATGATGCCTGTGTTATTATGATCGTCCCCAGCAGCGTGTCCAACTATATTTTATGTAGTTTAACACGATCACACTGAGCTGGGTGCACTGGTGTTTGGCTGGAGGGCATCAGTAAATATTTCAGGACAAATGTTCTAAATGCAAACCCACTGAATGTTGAGTGACCCTGAGTGATATCACAGAACAGAACACTGATGCCTGGCAGCTTCAAAGTCTAAAAAACAGAGTATTTCTATAAAGCATTTTAAAATCTGTCGCCCCTGTGCCACGGGGGTTAAAAGGTTTTCCAGAGAGGGTCATGTGACTGTGTAAACACAACCCAAATCGATTGTATCTGAGACAGAATGTCCTGAAAGACATTTGATGCTGTGGCCGATCAGGAGGAGGTTAACTGGAGCATCCATGTGAGGGTGAGTGTCTGAGATGCTGCTGTCCCCCCCCCCCCCATGCTGCATGGGAAGTTGTAAAATTAAAAGCATCAAAGCCTGTTTATGCTGCTTTGTTTCCCCAGTTTGGAAACTGCGGCCGTTGCTCTGACTGTGACACAAATCCGTGCTGAAGTGTTGGGTGACGACCAAAGCTCGGGGCGGAGGGGTTCAGTGGCTTTCCACCCACAGTAGGTGAGCTGTTAGGCATTTAGGGTAAATAGGACGCGGCACGATTGTGCACGCTGGATTTGTAAAGGGAGAACAAAGGCCACACAAAGACGAGAGCTCGGGGGGGGGGGCTGGTGTGAAAACAAGGGCAGGAAAAGAGCAGTGGCGATATACAAGGGCTCCGTCATGTGTTTGCAAGAATGTGTGTGATTGTACAAGGATCCTCTCATACAGTGACGCCTCACACTGCGCTGCTGCCTTAGTGGCACTGTGAAGAACTTCATCACTTCATCATCGGCATCATTGCTTTTATTGCTCAGAAATTTTCGTTCGGCTACTCCTCCCAGAGGTTTTGTCGTGGAGACACAGAACCAAAAAATAAACCAGCGGAATTATGTCTACTAAATGGTACCAGAATTCTGGTAGAACAGAACTGTCCAGTGACCAAAAAGTGGATGCTTAATGCTAAACCAGCATCCGTATGGTCAGTGAATAAATAATAATAATAATAATAATAATAATAATAATAATAATAATAATAATGGGCACACAGTTTAAGGAAAAGACTTTGCGTGACAGGCCTGACTGGACATTATTCGTCCAGTCTGTCTCTGCCCCTCTAACCTGCAGCCGAAAGCACCTGCCTGAGCCGTCATCTTGTATTCCTGCTTTAGTTCTGTTGTTTGACTGATCAGAGGCTGTTTATTCCTCAGGCTCTTGGCAGTGGGAGGCAGGACTGGAGGCAAAGCATTTCGGAGGACTAATCCGCTCAGATCAGAGGTGGCCACAAACAACAGTGCATACAAATGTGCAGGATTCAATTTGCCAATACAACATGCATCACACGAGGCTGAGGCCCGGTGGGTCCTTTTTAAAAGGCCCCTCTAAAATCCCCTTTTGTTCAGCAGCTCTCTCTCCTGCTTCTTTTTACTCAACCATTTCCCTTCTCATTATTTCTTTATCCTTGGTTTCTAGTCTCTGATTGTTTCAGCTTCTTGCCTCCTTCTCTGCTTGTCCTCTCAATCCTACACTAATTTGCTCTCTCTCTCTCTCTCTCTCTCTGGGTTTTTTTTTACTTTCCCTCATAGTCTTGCCTCTCCCTCTCCCTAACTAATTTATCCTCCTTCCTTCCTTCCCACCCTCCTCCTCCGTCCCCTGTAATAGCCTTGAGTCTCCACTGGCTCCATCTGTCACGACCATGAAGGGCACGATGCCCGCTGGTCAGCCCAAACCTCGGAGCTGCCACTCTGGCCACTGGACTGAACACGCTGGCATATGTGTAGCTCGGAAGAATAGCGCTCCACAACATTGTGACACACACGCACACATGCTCAGAAAACACTGACAGCCAGGTGGTGGTGTCATGCATATGCATACACATGGAGGTGTGTGCATAATTGTTGGTGAACTCTACAAGTCAAAAGTTTTAGAGCACTTTGTTTGTATTGAATTTTTTTTTTTTGTTGAAGTTTGCGACGTTTTTTTTTTTTTATCCACTGAAAACAGCAAAACTAAACTTCACCTGCTGGTCATTGGGAGGATTAGCTGAAGCCCAGGAGGTCGTACTGTCCAGTGCCCTGTCCATTTGGAGAAAAGAAGGAGACCTGGGCTTCACCCTGTGGAGGAGGAGCAGCAGCACCTCCACGGAGGAGATCTGGAGTCAACTGGACAGAAGGAGGAGGAGGACAAATAAAAGCAAGTGCAACAACTGTCACCTCCAGTGAAGTTCAACACGATGATCCTCCAGTACAATTGTCCCTTTGTCCTGATTTTAATTTCAAAAACTATTGTAATGGCACCGTACAGCAGCATCTCATAGGAACAGCTCTCTGAGCGTAACATCTATTTTGTGTTAGATAACATATGGTCACGAGCACCAAATAACCACAATAATCTCAGACTGACAACGTTTAAAAGTCGATTTGTCAGAACCCAAGAGCCAAAGACCAGAGTGGAGTGCTTAAGTGCTCATGCGGAAGCTGTCTGCCAGATAACTGTATTGAAGCGGAGAAAAAAAAAGGGCAATCAATGTTGTTTGATGTTTCAGTGCTTTTGGTGCAGAGCTCTGAAAGTTATTCTCTAATACTGGAGATAGAAGGGATAGAGAAAGGCCTTGATTTACAGGTGTATGAGCTTTGCTTCACTTCAGCCTTTATCAGATCCTAGTGCTGCTCACATCTGGATTTTAACAACCAAAGTCTTAATCATTTAATTCTGGAATTAAAAAAGAAAACTCACACCACATCCAGTTTAACGGATCTTACACATTCTCCTCTCCAGACGTTTAGCATGTTGGCGTCTCTGAACAGTTCTTAGCACTGTTCCTTCTTCCTACCTTTGGAGGTTCATGCATAATTTGTCCCTACCTGTCCAGGGTCTGTCCCCACAGTCTACCTCCACCAGCACCTGGCATGGGAGACAACACGGACACTTCCCCGGAGAAGCAGAGTGGAGGTGTACGTCTGCCTGCCGGTCACTCTGGGGTTGACCAAAGCTGATGGGTGATGTTAGTTTGAATGCGAGGTAAGACTGATTCTCTGCTTGCGTCTCCTGTGGTTCTGGATCCGCCCGCGATCGTGTTTCCGGGTTTCACTCAGCAGGGAGACAGGTTGGACCTGAGGACACAGCGTTGTTGTAGGATCGGATACAAACAAATGGAAATGTGAGGGAGGATTTGGAAACGCATTAAAGATACGATTTTGTAATAATGCCCATAGCAGAGCTGCGATAAAAGTCAGAGGACAGAAGGAGAGAGAGAGAGCGAGATGAGGGACAGTGTGATTATTATTTTGGCTTCTCATTACAGAAACAACATTTTCTTTGATTGTCTGCACAGTGTTTTCACATCTTCTAAATTGTATAGAATCTCTCTGCAAAACAATTTTTCACATCATTGCTTTTTTTGAAAGCGAAAAGATATTGACATATTTTTCTATTTTCATTTGTTCATCTTCAACCACTTGTCCATTACTGGGTTCACCCTGAAAAAGTCTCCAGTCCACCACACACAAGACCATTCGCTCCAACAACTTAGATTGACCAATCATCTTGACATGTCTTTGGACTGGGGGAGGTTTTTTTTTTTTTTTCTTTTTTTTTTTTATTGATTTGATTGAAATTGTTTAAATTGTTTAAATATGGCTGTTAGCCTTTAGTGTGTGTTAAGTCTGTAAAAGATAGATAGATAGATTTAAGATTATGTGTTAAGTCAATGTGGATTATTTCCTGTGCGAGACTTTACCCTGTGTGTGTTTGTGTTTATATATGAGCATGACAATCACAAAAATGTTAAGTGTGTTTGTGTTGGTGTAGGAGCACTCACATCTCCTGTGTGTGTGTGTGTGTGTGTACAGGCACTTTTTCTTTGATGTGTTGCTTTTTGATATCTCCATCCACCTTATTACTGGTGCCACCACTTCAAAGCGGCGCTCGATGGTCTGGTTGCCAGTGGATACAACACATCACCTGATTCACTCACTTCACATCGGTTTGTTTAACTCACAAATGAAATCCACTAAAGTGAAATGAAGTACAGGATTTACCTTATCTCCGACCACACATCTTATTCAATTAATTAGATCCAATTAAAGTGTAGGGACCAATCCAGAGCTGGCACTCAGTTCCCCATCTCTGTCACATCTCTGACGAGAACAAGCCTCAGGAGAAAAAAGAAAAAGCAGCAGCTTTAAGTTCAAGTGGGTCTGTTTACATCCTGAGACGAATAAACCGGCCCGAGGGACTGCAGCAGTAAACATTAGGATTTTATAACCACCTTTATAAAAGAGAACACAATAGTAGCCAGAGGAAAATCAGATTATTGGGATCACTATGCAAATGTGCGGAGCGAGGCGTGGATATCCTCACCATCTTTTTGTTGAGAGGCTTGGAGAGTGAGGAGAAACGCTCCCCGCAGGGCATCTGCATCCGCAGCCAGCATGCTAATATTAGCACCGCCATAGTAAATATCTCCCATTTCTTCATGTGTGCTGTCATGTGATCATCATCAGCACATACAGAGGGACGCTGTAACTGCTGTCAGATCATGGAAGGGTGGCGTGTGAGTCGTGAGGAGAGCGCGTGCGGAGAGCAGAGGTCGATGATCTTAAGATAAACATCTGACTGACAATTGCTTAAAGAAAGTTACAAGCAGGCGCAAATTAACATAAAGCATGCGTGTGGATTGACGCTAATGTCTGGCTAACTTCTTGTATTGTCACTGCGTGTTTGTTTCTGAATCAACGTCTGCGGTTCTGGCTTTAATATATGTTGGGGGTCAGAAGTGAAAGGAAACAAAATGAATGTTTTAATGAAAAGGAAAGGAAGATTTGAAAAGAAAAAAAACAAACGTTCATCCTCCATTTCTTCTTTTCCTGTTGTCTGAGCTCCAGCAAAGACAGACTGACGTGTATGTCGGGTTAATGTTTGTCCCCATGTGTCATCCTGTAATACACAGTTGACCTGTCTGGGGGAGACCCCGCCTCTTGCCCAGTGTCACCTGGGGTTAGATTCCTGAAAGCATTTTAACAGGAAATACAGCCACTGAATTCACTGTTAACGCGACAGCATCGATTCCAGCAGCGTTTGATGCTGCGCTCGTTGAGCTGCTCAGCTGAGGGGGAACTCTGGTGCTCAAGGCTTCTTCTGCGTTAACGGACCGGAGTAAACCTTGATCCGTATTCTCAGCCCGACGGCCCGTGCACTTTCAGCTGTCCATGAAAGGCCAGCAGCTCACCCTTGAGGTCCCCCAGGCAGGCTGTGTGTCAAGATACTTGATCGTCATTCACGGCGTGGGGCCGGCCTGTCGGTAAATTGCACCCTCTTTGGAAATAAATGCCTGGAGGTGGTGCAGTTGTTTAGCCGTCGTCAGTGTGGCCAGCTCGCCCTCAGGGATCCGATGTCTTTGTCTGGAAGTCTGCTGCACCACTGTATGGTGAACATCACTGATTTAACAACAGCCATCTCCAGACCTATGTCAGCGACTGGCTGCAAGGCCGTCTGGGAGAGCAGGGGCCGCTGGTGATCAGGTACTATGACCCAGGTCCCTGAGCACATACAGACACTGAACAACAGTTGGACTAGTACAGAGCCCCAGACCTGACATGGAGGAAAAAACTTATTCATTTGCACAAAATATTAAATCCTTCGCACGAAAGGACACAAGCAGTTCTTTTATCACTGAAACCATAACAGCTACTGTTGGCCGAAACGACACCAAAACACCAACATACGTGTGACTGCTCTCGTCTCATTTCAGCTCTCTACTCCTTCACGCACACACTCTCTCCAGTGGGATACTTTCACAGGATATTTAAAATCATCACTTCCTGTTTTCCCCCAGGTGTGTGCTTAGCCCTAAATACTTGCATGATGCAGTTCAACAGCAGCTAAATCTGCTCTTCAGCCCATCACTATTGCTCTGACATCGTCAGGTGAGTTTTCTCTCAGACCTTGAGGTGCTTCCTCCAGAGCAGCCAGTTTACTCAGCATTAAATCAGTGCTCGAATAAACTACGCCAGTGAATATTGAAGCTGAAGCCTAACCTGCGATAATTGCAGCACATACGTGTACATCATGTAGAAATGATTGTTTGGGTCAGCTGAAGACAGAACTGATGGTGAAGAGTCAAAGTGCAGCGACGAGCGGAGCGATGAAGGTGAACAGAGTATTAAAGAAGTGGAAGAGGGGACAGATGGGCAGATTGGTGCTCTCTGTGTGAGCTTTCCCACCTGCCCCCTGACATGACGCTCTCAGACAGATGAAGACATCATATTGGCGTCCTGCCTCCATGTCTCCCACAGCTCTCGCTCCTGTCCGTCTCCATCGACGTTTCATTTCCTCCGTCGCTCCTCTGCTCCTGTCCTTTCTTGTTTCCTGCTTTCACTGGTTTTCTTTTATCTCGGGCTGTTCCTGTTGTCCAAATCGACTTGTTATGTTTTATTGCTGTAGCTGGATTTCAACTCCTGCGTCCCGTCACTCTTCCTGCATTTGAACATTTGAACCCCTCCAGTATAGCGATGTTACACTCAATGGAGATGAATTAAAGTGCTTTAAATGGGCATTGCTACGGGTACAGATGTCAGTTTGAGTCTGTATCACATATCAGATATGATCAATGCTTTAATTGCTGAGGTGGATGTCTTTCATTTAAACTGTTAAAATTGGTGACCTCTGTCCAAACTAATAAACATGTGGAACCTCCTGTGTGGGAGAGTGCATCCTTTAAGAATCAGGTTATTTGAAGTGATCAGCTGAGGCTCAACATCAGCTCATTAGGACTGAATTTATTTACCATCACCTTTGGCAGGGGAAAACGCACAGTTTCCACGGATCATCAGTTTCAGAACAGTGCATGGAGAAATGTTCTCACAAGTCTTCTCCTGCTGCTCATTAAGTCTCTGCATGGCTTCATCCACACTAACACACTTCAGTTTGTTAAGTTTATCCATGCCGTCCGAACCAGAGCAGCAGCGGCTTCCCAGGCTTGAAACAAACTGGTTTCCATGAGCCATCCCACAGCCCCACCACTACACGACCCCTCTCTCTTGACTCCTCCTATCTCTGCCCTGTCTCTGTCCTCTCCGCTTATTTTTCAACATGGGCTCGATGACGAGAGGAAACAAGGGGTTAGACTGAGGCGAGGAAGCTCTTGTGGAGGTTCAGGAGACAATGAGTCAGAGTGCTTTGCTCAAGCAGGTCTTCACCTCCTCAGGTATGTTCGATATAGAAACAGTGAGACAGGTAGCAAAGAAAGAAGGGCAGCGCTCAGTGGAAGCAGATGCGAGCAACACAAACCTCTGACACAGCCGTCGCTCTTCTTTGTTCAAACTTCTGTCCCTGGAAAGCCGAAGGTCTCAGAGAGCTGTCAGCATCAGCGTCAGTGTCGGTGTAACGCTTCACATCTCACTCGAGGTGGCTGCATCAGGGTGTTGATTGGACTGTTAGTTATAACCCCCCCATCAGGTGGAGAACAATGATGTTACAGGAGACTCATGGGGACAAATAACCAAGGGAGGGTCGCTTCTTAAAGCACAGTATGACTGCCGCTACTTTCTGCTCATACTCAAACACATGGAACACGTTTGGGATCTTGGCGGCCACGAGACCTGTCCACATTAAGAACCATGTCAACTGCGTGTAACCGCCTGAAGCTCGAACTGTCGGAGCATCTGCTCAAATGTCTTTCAGTCCATAATCCTTAATCACTGACAACGGTTTGTTATGAGACTTTTTGAAAACCCACAAACCTGTACTGTGTACAGTTGACACACGTGTGTGTATCTATATGTGCACTAATGTGTGGCTTTATGAATACAAGTTATATGTGTGTGTCATTGTTTTCATGAGGTCAGCTCCGGGGACGGGCACAGGAAATTAGCGGAAGCTAATAATAACGCTGTGATGCATTGCATTTGTATCTCTTCATGTTCCACGTCTGTTCCTATCAAATAAACATGACACGAAGTGAAATACTTCAAGAGACCATGAGCGCCACAGAGTCCTGCTTTCATCACAGAGGACTGGAGCGTCCCCGCTGACAGACGCTACTGCTTGTGGCTAAACGCTTGATAAAAGCGAGCCTGTGTAGCTTTTGCAGCCACTGAAATATTAAGTGTGTTTGAGATGAGCCAGACTTCTGCTGAATCGATCCATGGCGATCAAACACGATGGATTTTATTTCAGTTTGACTCGGCCCCAACTGGCTGTGGCGTCATGCTGGCATCAGCAGAGATCCTCAGAGTTCAGAGCAGCTGTCTCAGCACATCAACACCGCTCCCCGGCTGCATGTTATATACTCAGATTATATAATTTTACAAGTTTTTTTTTTTTTTTTTTCAAATTTTATCAGTGTTTATCACCCAGCACAAGCAGAGCAGGCACCTTCAAAGCTGCTGTCACACATTCAGAGTCGTACGTGTCTGCAGAAACGTATGAGAGAGGATCTGCAGTTTCTCTCTCAGGCTGCGTCTTAGTATGAAAGTGAGAACACAACAGGGGGGTGGTTTGGTAACACTTTAAACTGATTATAGAAAAGGGAAAAAAAAGATAATTACATTGTCACATATGCTATTATTTGTGGTTTCTGTTTATTGCTTATGATATCATTTCTGTTGGAAAACTCTTCACATGTATGCGCAGCTTCATTTTGAATCTTTGTTCTTCTGTGGCAATATCTGCTAATCTTTTTTGATGAAATGCCTTTGGGAAACTTACGGTATTATACTGCATTGTACTTAATAAGTATAATATGCAGTAAACCTCTGTCAAACTCAAGAGTGATCACTACATAATGAGCGGTGAAGTGCCAGCCTCACTCCATCTTCAATCCCTGATTTCATTTTGAACTTTTAAATATAACTGAAGAGGCAGCGCTGGGCTCGGTCCGCTCATCTCATCAAGGTGAACAAGATGGGAAGAGAAATTAGTCAGACATCAACAGTCTGCAAAGAGAAGAACCCTCTCTCCCCTCTTTACCGCTCTCATTCAACCTGTCATGGACTGGAGATGTCGACAGGTGATTGATGTCGGTGATGATAAGTGTATTTTCTTTGCCTTAAGCTGGAGCTGGTCGGGGAAGAGACAGGTTGTGGAGGAACCTAGTTACAAAGAATCAGGCGGGCGTTGACCCGTGACGAAGACAGATGCTATGTTGATGATGTGGAGCTTATTGGGAGGAGACAACCGAAGTCGCCGCCCAACGAGACAGGAGAGGAGGCGATGCTGTAAAGTGAGGAGGTTAGAAGGAGGACTGCAAATGGGCTGGAAAAGAATCTGTTAGTCTCTTAGTCCTGGAGGTGCTTCGGCAATGGATAAGAAAAACATTAGCTGCTGTGGTGATACATCTTTAATGGCACTTTATGGGCCCTGTCTTCAGCTAGAACAATCGAGCCATTCTTGCAGGGACTGGGTAATATACCAAAAAAGGGAAAAGGTTTCAGCTGAAAGAGGCTGCAGACAGGAGAGCAGCGGGAGGAAAAACACTTTGCAAAAGAAAAGATGATTTGGTGCAAACGTTAACTTGATTAAAATGCGGTCCGGGCTGCATGAGGAGTGTCGTTATACAGCGATCCATAACTGAGGAACACCGACAGACTGCTTGGCTCCAAGCACATGCAATTGTTCCAAGGCTTGGAAGGATAAAAATGTGGTTGTTCCATCCAAGGAATGACATAAGTAGGATTTGGATGTGAATTAATGAACAAATGGTCTTTTACAGTCTCCTATGCTGGTTTGGCTCCAAGCTTGACGCTGAATAAATGAAGATTCAATTTCTCTTCAGACACACGCGGCTGTTATTCCACGACTTGGCCGCGTGCTGTTAGAGAAGCTTTGTATTGGAAAGTACAGACGGCTCAAATCATTCTGAGTGGTCACTAAGTGAGGAATGGTGCCAATAAAACCAGAGCTGCACGGCGAACATCATAAATGTGCAATTTCTGTGATTTTCGAGACAAACTTAAAAGATCAAGTTATTTTATTGTTGGTGAAAAGTTTACCCACTTCTTAAGAGTAAGGACTCCAATAACATCGTCCATTCTGGGGCATGGTGCTTTTATTTTCTTCTCCTGTTAAGGTTTCCACATTTTTCCTGAATCACACTGTACAGACGACTCATGTCTAATAGAACTAATTACATTCACATTGTGCAGGTTAAACAATTTTTTTTGTGTCCTTTACGCACGCTACCCAAAAAAACACCATGTGAGAACGTTTACAGTTTTGGATTGACTTCCTGTTAATTGGTCCCACTCCTGCACTGTTATATAAAAAAAGAGAGATTCAGATCGAGCTCTTCTCTAACTTCATTTACCAAGTTTTCAAAGAATGTTGTTGTTGTCGTTGGTTTGATTGGCGGCTGGCATCCTGTCCATACTTGCATTGTCGCCACCTATTTCATTTCATTTCCTTCTGTAGTTCTTCTTTAGTTTCTTCTGTTCTCCGCTGGCGTTGCATTGCCACCATTGCAACTGTCATTACTTTAACTTTACTTTCACAACAAAGTATGTAATTAGACTATAAACTAGTTTAACCAAGTATCTCTTAGGTATAAACAGGATGCCAGCCGCCAATCAAACCAACAACAACAACAAAATCAAATCAAGTCAGGACCGTGTGCAGAGAAAAACAAACACCCATCATATTTCTATGACGCAGGACTTTTCCTGAAGACTCCTACGTAGCAGGAGTCAGCACGCGTCCACAGCTCCATCTGTAAATCCTTTAGGAGGAGGTCAGGAGGTGCAGGGAATCGATGCATTGAGTCGCCCAGAGGTGGGAGGAGGGGGGTGAGATGAAGAGATGCAGGACAGGGAGGATGTGGGCGGGGAGAGAAGGGGAGAAGGGCCACCGCTAACCAACACTACAAGGTGGGCTGCTGGGGCCTTTGATTAGCCCCCGCCATGGTCACTGGTGTTCGATGGCGCTCTCTGGGGGAGTGACGGTGAGTGGTGCTCGCAGGCGAGGGGCGGGCCTGTCAGGGTGTGTGTGTAAAGATTTTAAATAGAAGGTCAAAGGAGTTGGAAGAAGGATGGAACCATGGCCCATGGGTCAGCTGGGTCAGTGTTCTCCCTCACAAAGGGTGGAAGTGTTGATTTCATCATAAATTCAGAGGAAGTGGCATCATTCAATTTCAGACTTGGACCTAATGAGGCCAGAGCCATCACAGCCACATGCATCCTCTTCTGCATTTACTCTGAGAAAGACTTAGAGTTGGAAAGCTGGCCGTCGCTGTGGGGACCAGTATGAGCATGAAGGGTCAATCCCAGAGGGCCTCTGTCCCACACACACGCTTACTGCAGTACTTTACATTCCCTTTCCAGCTCCATGAGGTACACAGACCTCAGCCCATCTGTCGGCAGCAGAGCTCGAAAGGAAAAAGGAAAAGCTGTATAAGTGCTCTGTGTGTGTGTGTGTAACATAAACCTGTGTGTTTTTTGGTTTTACAGTGAGTGAGACAGATCTGATGGGAGCATTTTTTGGTGGCCTGACACTGTGATGTCTGCACTGACCCATAAACTGGATGTGGTGCAAACAGCAGAGGGGACTGAGGAAATAGACAAGAGACAGCGAGACAGTGAGACGAGAGGACTGGAAGTCCGAGGGGGAGACTGGACACACCTTCAATGTGACAGTCCTGTGGTTAGCTGTAGTCGGAGGAGCTGGACCTGAGCAGCAGGAGCAGAGGGGATGGATGTGTGATGTTCAGTCCACCCCTCTGTCGGCAGTGCTGAGTGAACAGCAGGTGAATTTTTATTTTCCGGAAACCTGTCACTTTAACGAGAGATGAATGAAAGTTCTGTGATTAAAAAAGAAAAAGGGACAGAAGGAAGGAGGTAGAACTACCAATGTTGATTTAATGAATAAGAGCCAGGAAGACAAGATGGAGTTGTGTTTGAAGAAGAACACACTCAGGGCAAACAGAAAATTAACATATAAGAGGAACACAGGGTAAATGAAGGGCGATGACGCTGAAGATAAATGACGGATGTACAGGCTCATTTTACCCAGTGGGAGTTGAAGGCCCGGTCTCGTACGCACTCCGATATAAAGAAGGAGTTGGAGGAGCTGGAATGGTTTCATAATGGAGCGGCCCAGTTATCATCCCACTCCGCTGTGATCAGCGTCAGTCTGTCGCCCACGCCCGTTAACGGCGGCACTAATATCCCAAATTGTTCATCCCTCAGTTTACCTACATCCGTCAGAGTCATTTCTCCGTTTAAAGTGTACAATCTGAACGTTAGTGCAAGTACTCCGGAAGTCTTTATTATTATCTGTGAAATGAAATAACATTTATTGTTATTTTATTATTTTATCATTCGTGGTGTTAAAAATGTTATCTATCCACTTTCACTATTCATTTGACTGATTGCATTAAAACATAGTATGATGTAATGTAATGTAATGTTGCATTCTGGGCTCAACATAAAAATGTTTACTTGGTCGAGCAAAAGCTGCTTTATGGAAACCAAAGGAGTTCACTCACAAACAGCAGGAGACACCTATACACCAGCTGCCCTCGTCCCAATCTTCCCCTAATGCAGCTCTCATATTAGTGCCAGACTCATCTGCATACTGAGGAGCTCTGTTATGAATCCAAACACACACACACACACACACACAGTGCAGGGGGTCATCACAGTCCCTTAGGACTAACAAGGAAACGATCTCTTTGTATAGGCAGATGTAATTTCCGTTCCCATTTCCTCTGCACGGACGGCAATTACTGATCCTTAGCCAGCCAGATAGGAGCTAATATTGCACCGATATGATAATCATTGGCTTATTGGACAGCACATTAGAGGAGTGTTTGGACGTCCAGGCAGGTGGGACAGATGGGGAAACAGACACAGGATACACTCACGCCAACACGTACACACACCTTCATCTCCTCGCCTTTCTTTCTGCCTCTGCTCAAGCCTGAGAGCGACGATGGAAATCACACCCATTAGTGTGCACTGAGCTCTGGCTACAGCTCTCCCGCTATATAAATGCGTTCCTTGTGAAAGTGGAAAGACGGTGCAGATATAGAGAAATGCAGGCGAGGCTGTGAAACCCCGAGACGAAGGAGATAGCGCAGACAAAGAGCTGGTGGAGAGATCACATCAGGGAGAAGAATTGAGAGGCGAAGAATCTCCAGATAAAGGGGGCAGATGAATACGATGATTATGAGTTCATGTGCCTGTGTGAGTGCGCACGCTGCAGTAGCTCTTGGTTTCCAGGAGGGAGGCACTCCAGGTACACTACCCGTGTCCCACACGCCGACACTTTAATACTACAAGACCAAGATGGTGTGAAATAAAGGAGGTGTCAACAAGTAGCGTATAAACGGTCACGCTCCAGTGACTGTTTACACGCTGTGGAGCTCTGCAGGCCGCACCCAGCAGCTGCCTCGCCGAGGTAACACGCCATCAGCATTTGTGCTGCCAAGCTGCAGCGACCTGGAGACGGAGGCCGACGCGTCAGAGCTGCTGTCCTGGTTGTGATCCCTGAAGTTTAACCATTTGACCACTTGATCCAACTAATTACAGACTACGAGCAAGTGACCTTTAAAATTTAACAAGTCAACGTAGAGGATGTTGATCTGGATCTATGTTATTCTATATAAATACTGTATTGGGGCTTCCTGTGGAGACATGGGCTCGAGGTGCTCTGGGTTCAGATCTCTAAAGGCCATTTGCATATGACTGCAGATAAAATAACAAAGGCCCAACGCCTGCAGGCGATCCAACCCTGCCCAGGCTTTTCTCCTCCGCTTTAGAAAAACCCAATTTCTTCTCCACTGTCCCTTCTGTGAACGCTGACCAACTACTGCAGCATCGATAGATAGATAAGATAGAAACTCATTCCTTCAGTTTCTCTCCCATGACGTTTCCTGGTGGCGTGTTACGTGCAGTCCGTCTGTTGTGCCGACTAAAGGTTTATTTGGGAATCCTTGAAGTATTTGCACTGCAACTGTCAAGTATTAACCTCTCAGACAGCGTTTCTAATGCTAATGGTCTCTTGCTGCTTTGCCTCCGCAGCGCCCACCAGGCGGCTGAGTGACACGTGAGGGGGCGGGACTGAGTGACAGGCTGACCAGATGGCTGGAGCTGCAGCGCCGGCAGTGCTGGGTAACACAGGAGAGAAGTGATTCCCCTTTAATCACCGGTTCTTCTCCAGGCTGGGTCACATGAGGCAGCACTGAACCAGAGGACGCTCTCTCACCTTTAACTCAGTCGCTCACATGTCAGGTTCACTGACCTTTGCAGAGTTCTGAAATGTTTTTAACTATTTTAGCCTTGGTGTTGTTTACATATGTAGGTTAGAAACTTCATGAAATGTTTTATATTGCATTGTTATTTTTGATAAAGGACAAGGATAAAACTAGTGACGTAAGAAGGTGGAACCCTGCATTCCATCTAACAATCTGGGAGCTAGAGACACCATATGTGCATTTTGAGGTCAGATACTTCTTTGTGAAGAAAAGTGTTATTACCCAAATGGTACAGAGAATGGATCTTTGTGTCGCAGTTTTGATTTAACAGTGACTTTGTCAGGAAATGCTTAAAAGCAAAGTTCAATTTGCCCCTCACAGGTTCCAGTCGCACTCAGTGATCTGATCGTAGCTGGGTGCAGAGGAAATAGCTTTAATTTAGTTCAGTGTTAAATCCTTTTGAGCACTGGTCTCTTGTGATGTTATGTATAATGAATTAAGGTGGAAATTACTGAGGAGAGACTGCAAGCAGAACGAATTAAAGAAAGAGAAAGAGAGAGGCAGTGAATGAAGATGGAGAAAAAAGACCAAAGTAGAGAGAGATCATTTCTGAGCTGTTACAAGTTCATTACATTATTCATTGCCTATCCCCCATCTTGTTTGGGTTTTTATGGGTTTCCTTTCTCTTTTGATTACTCTGTCCCCTGTTCCCCTTCTGTTCTTTATCTTATCAGCAGTGTGCAGGTGTGCTGTGGCACTCTGGGAAACTTAATTTGATTATCAAGTATTCAGATCCGTGGTATTTTCTCTGTACTCTTTGTACGCTTCACTTCAATTCCCAACAGGCTCTTTTTTTGAGGAACAATAGCGTGACAGTTGAGGCTGGAGACCACAGAAGAATCGATTTCCTTCACCGTGGTCTATGGTTTAAGGTTGCTCTCATACATGGCTCCAGGTCCTTTCACTGGGTAGCCACTCACTGTTGTTTTGGTCAATGTAGGTAGATGTTAAAAGGTGACGTTTGACAGCTTCAAGTAACCAAGGAAGAAAGACCAGGTGTTTGAATCTCGAGCATGAGTCATGTTCCTCATCTCAATGTTCACCTGTAAACATTCCACCCCCTGGACCAGAGGAGAAATCTCTCTGTGGGTCCCTCATCAATAAGAGGCCTTGTACGTCATGCAAACAGTCTCCTTGCTCTCTCTCCTGCTCATGAAGAGGAGCGAGTCGTCACCAGGCAATCTAGAACACCTGCGCGACAATCCCTGAAGCACTTCTGATCGTTCTCCTCAGCAGATAAACCAAAGGTGCTGCTACCCTAATAAAGCAGGGGTCACCTGATGCAGCCCCTCCCACATTTTCATAAACTGTCCTGTTCTGAGAGAATAGCAGAGCAGGAGTGGGAAAGAAAAGCTGTGGGTGACAATGTTAAAACACCCCCCTTGGATAGCTCTGATGAAAGACTCACAACACGTATGCTCCGCGCACGTGAAGCATTTCTTAAAGCATCCTCGAGCCTTGAACAAAGGCATTCAGTCTCAATCTGTTCTTTGGACGGCCTGAGAGAAGAAGAGAGAAGGTGAGAAGCGCAGGGTCCTTCTTCTTTCAGTGGAGGGCAGCAGATGGTGCAAAGATGGCCGCTAACAGCCGACAAAACAAGCTGCCATTAATTTTCATTCAATAATACATCACATAAAGTCCTCAGTGCCCTTTACACAGACTCCCCTAAAACATCAAATCTAATTGGACTCCAGCATAAACGTATTATGGAAATATGCAGCACAATGGAGACTCTCAGAGAGAATGAGCTGGGGAAGTCAGAGTCGACCGAGATGTGAGGTGTGGGAGTTTTTCTGGCAATGTTCCGGACAAATCTAATTTGCTCTCATTAAAAGGAAAAGTTGTCATCTTTTTGGAGCGCGCTGTGGTTTCGACCTTTGCTCCCTTCACTAGTCATTGTAAACTGGACTGTATATGCTGGAGAGGTGATGCTGTAGCAAGTCAATACTCGCTGCTTCCAGTGGAAACTTTCACGATTTTCTCTACTTTTAAGTGACTTCAGGCATTTGCATTTTACTCTGAGCATTTCATCACTATTTAACTTTAACAATTTCAACTTGGAGAGATAGAAGAAGTTCTGGGACTCAGATTCAACCAACTGTAAACATGCTGACCAGGCATCACAAAACCATTTGCCTCTCTTCACATTTCCCGCTGGCGACACGGACCAACCTGAAATTAAATTCGGGAGACGCTGTAATTAACAAAAGCTCCAAGTAACAGTGAGGCCAAACAAGGCTGAGAGACAATTACAGAACTGTAGTCTTCAAAGTCTGCTGCCTGCAGCCTCGTGGCATTAGGGAGGCAATAATTAGAATAACTGCTCGAGTCACTGTCACCTCCAAACAGAAAAACATGTCCAGAGAGGGGGGGGCTCTGAAATGTAAAATGAAAAGTGTAATTGCTGTCAGAAATAACAGAAAAACAATGGTCATACTCATAAATTAGAGTGGAAATACAATACCAAGCTGAAGGAAGATTTCCTTAAGAGTCCCCCATCCTGTCCTCAGACATAGCTGTCTCAGCGGCTCGGGGACCACCGAGTTCCTCGGTCTTGACGTTCAACAAACTGCGGATGCAGGAGGACTGTACCACTTCGCTCATTAATGCTTAGGCTGTGAGGAATCAGACGTTGGGACGTCACAAAGATGGATCATAAACGCTGGCATCGTGACAACAACGTAAATGCAGCGAGGGAATCGTCTCCTCCGCAGCGCTGAGTGATTAAAAGTGCTGGTACAGTAGGTGCGATGCTCCGGTAGCCGGCAGCTTCAGGGCGCTGCCGTAAAGACGTGACAGATGGCGTGAGCTTTATGAATGTGGATGCCTCAGGACGCCATCAGACACGACTCTAAAAGGTCGGAGCATATGGTCAGTCTGCACCACTCACCCTCACCCATTATCATGGGATGGTTTGAGTGGCAGTTGTTCTGCACGCAGAATGAGTCGTTTGCCAAAGGGTTAAAAATAATAGCCTTTAAGAAACCGAGCTGCTGATCGACCTTCACCTGAAACTCATCAAGGAGAAGGTGCAGGTGTTGGGGACGAAGGAAAAAGGCATTCAAACATTTTTATGCTCATTTCGTTCCCAAAGATTTTCAGTTGAAGTCAGTGCCTGACCAGCATTTGATGAAGACAAATAAAGACAAAAGGCGATAGATTACCTAGTTTCCATAACAACAGATGGGATTGAGCTCACCTGTTTTCCCACTTGTATAACCACAGATAATCTCCTGTGGCAGAGATCTAAATTACAGACGTGTTAGAAACTAAACTCTCTCTCTGTTTTTGATTATCCCTCTCTCACTCCAGCCTCTGAAGAGAGTGGAGGGTTCATCCTCTCTTGATCAGCATTAGTTCTCATACATTCATTCTCCACTGTCGTCTAGATCATTCCTCCTTCCTTCCTCGCTGCCACAGCCCTGGAAGTTATTCGGCCGTTAATCTCTTAATCAGAGATTGCCCTGGCTAATGCGGCCCCTGAGAGCCACTTCAGACCACACTCAGCCGACCCAATCACCACTAATTGTTTTCAGTTACCTTGAAAATGGCCAAAGACAACAATTTACAGGGTGATAAACCCCAGCTTGATTTCAGGCTGTTGGTTTTTTTCCTCCTGTATAGAAATCTGTTGCCTCACAGCAAGACGGTAAATGGTTTAACGAACGTGTCGGATGTGAGCGGCTGCCATATTAGTTTTAGTTTTTAAAGAACGCTCCAATTAAGCTCACCTGCGCAGATAAACAGCTCTGTCTTTATCTTGTGTAATCAATGTATGATTAAATGGGTTTGTGTGTGTCACTAACCATATCATTATTCGTTGGCTGCGTTGCACCATCCACCGTCCAATTTTGTTCAAACCTTCTGGCAGAGTCTGAATCGTTCAGGTGGGGAAGAGACAATAGTCCATGATTAAATAAACACGTCTTCTGAGTAGACTTCGTGATTAATGTGGTTTCCAAGTGTATTTCTTTGAACTTCTTCAGTGACAACGTTAACTCCAACCCAATGTGCGAAAGGTCAACCTCGGTGTCAGGATCATCATGACAAGGTGCAAGATTCTCGCTGCTTGAATTAGAACAGTTTAAATGTGTGGGTGACATTTTGAAGGTATAATATGTAAAAATAGGTGGTGTGAAAGTGCATACCGTATTTTCCGGACGATAAGCCGCGACTTTTGTCACACGCTTTCAACCCTGCGGTTTATACAATGATGCGGCTAATTTATGCATTTTTTCTAACGCCCGCCGGGGGCGCTCGAGCAGAAAAGGTAAGAGCGAGACAGGTGGAATTATATGTGTCGAGGAAGACGCAAGTTTAATGAGAAATCGTTCACCAAAACTGGCCGCACACGAATAGCAACTATTGCACAAGTCTGCCGGTGGATCCTGACAGCGTGGAGCAGTGTGAAAAAATCCACCATCACCAACGGTTTTCGAGAAGCTGGTCTGCTGCGTGACGGAGAGGACAGCACAAGCTCACGAGTGAATTTGCCTCAGGATGAGAGTGACACTGACAGCGACAACGAAAGAGAGACTGAGGGAGTGTGTGGCGAAGTATATCTGACGCTATTCCAATCCGACACTGTTGTTACTCTCCTTCCGTGTACCGTCTTTCTTCGTAAATATCTCATGTTTCAATGTGGACACATGCGGCTTATAGTCAGGTGCTGCTTATGGATGTGAAAAAATGTTTGTTTCCTTTAAAAATGTACTGGGTGCGGCTTATAATCAGGTGCGGTTTATAGTCCGGAAATTACGGTATATTTTAAATTGGCAGATGTACAAATTACTTCTTCAGCCCTTCTGAACTACTACTTCTACTGTGGGAGGCCCCCTGCTGCACTTTAAATCCAGACAAAGAGCCTCTTCCCCGACAGCTGTCCGGTCATATGGTGTTTTTTGCTCCATTTAATTCCCCCCTCAATGCCTTGTTGAAATTAAACCAATATGTCATTCTCAGTTTATAGCCACAATAATATTTAAGGCTTTTGTTTTTTGGGGAATTTAACACAAAACATCCCTGTAGTCTCCTGCATATTCCTGATACTCTTTTCAAGATCCAAGCATTGGAAATGTCACTCGTAAAGTTAAAGTAAAGTAAAAATCCTTCTCACGCTGTACGTCCTCACCCACATATCATGGATCCTCTTGTCCCATTGTCATTTCTGTACTTTGTGTGATCCTGCTGACAATAACAAACCATAGGAACTGGGTGGAGACGTGGAGTGACAAATCTTTGATCCATTGAGGTCGCTGCATCAAAAGCTCAAGTTTGCCTTCGATCAACATGACTCCATCTTTGTCTTGACTCCGCTGCAGCTTTTTTTTCTGAGAGCGAAGCAGAACGATCAACCCTTCAGTGGATAACAGCCCACTTAAACACATCAAGATGGCATCTGTCTGTCGGAGCCTGCACATACCACAGTCTGCATATGGGACAGAACAGCTCTGCAGGCAAGCTGGCTCTTTCTATTTCCTGCGATCAGTGTCCTCACCACCATATGGGACCACTAGCTCCGTTTGGAACATCTTGGTTCAGCAGACAGAGTTTTTTTTTTTTTTTTTTTAATTAAGTTAGCAAAGCAGACATGACATCGCTGCTCAACTCGCGGTGTCCACTTGAAGCAGCGGAGGAGGCTCATGCACACGCGCTAATGGAGCACGGTTTTCATAAAGGCAGGGGACCTAATGAGAGGCTTTAGACTGTCTGAAAGTGTCTTGACCTCACAAGGTTGCAGTTCCAAAGACCAAGTGATCTGATGAATTTAATTGTTGAGTTAATTCTAAATTTCTCAAAAAAAAAACAGAAAGACAGGTACTAGATTGCTGTCCTGCTCAAGGGCACATGGGCAGAAACATGGCAGCGGACGGACACATTAGATGTTGGCTACTTTGACCTTGTGACCTCTCAGTTAGGGGACAGTGTCACCATCTGCTCGGCCTTTTCATTAAGTTTATCTCATTCAGTTTACAACACCTTCCATTACAGAACATTATTGCTGATATAAATTGTTATCCTATCAATTAGAATGATACTTTACGACTGCCTCGCTCATAAAGGATAACGGGAGATCTCAGATAAAAGAAGATAAAAGATCCCTCTGGGCTGAGCTGGTCATTCATGAGCTTTACAAGCAGCAAAAACATACATTTTTATGTTACATCTTGGGTAAAACTCATCACCTGTCATCCCACACACTTTTTAATTGAAGGTTTAATCATGTTCAGTTAGCTGAAAATAAATGAATAGACCAGTCATTGTGTGTGTCCTTATACACCTATAATTAAGATGGGCTAACAGAGATCACAGTTTGCAATTAACCTGAAATTCCCTTTAGTTTGTCATCTTACTAGAATTCATAAAACGAGAAGGGCACAAGGACAGTGAGTATGCATCTCACCATATTAAAATGAGAATAAAAATCTAGACCACGAGGATCCAGATCTTCCAAATTGCTGTAACAGTACAGACCTGTCAGGACCGAACACAAGGCAGGACTCAAACGCACCATACAGAGGCAAAATCACGGTGCAAAAGAGTCTTTACTTCTCAGTATGAGCATTAACAAAAGAAGGGAGCTGAGCTCAAGCAAAAGCAGCACAAAAAGTCCAACACGAAAAAGCCGTGGCACGAATAAATCCAGAAGTGTTGAAACAAAGAAGTTCACTTCTCCAGAGGAACAAACACGTCTCAAGCCGGTTGTGAAGTGTGAACCAACAACTCAAGATGCACTGGCGACACACTGGCAACGCACGAGGGAAAGAGGGGCGTGTATAAGGGTAGCGGGAACTGGACACCAGGTGCAGCTGATTACCAATCAGAGAGCACGTGGAACAAGACAGGCAACATGCATACAGAAACCCCGGAAACAACCCCTTCAAAATAAAACAGGAAGTGGCCAAGACAAAACTAAACGCAAACCACACTAACAAAACTTAACATTGACGACAGTGCATGACACAGACCGATAAACTACAACTCAGAATCCAAACCTCCAAACCTAATGGGATCATTCTTCTGCCTTTACCCCCCATCATTCTCTCTCGGTGTGGCGGTAATGTGTTCAATAACTTCTACTGACCAAACAGACACACTTATGTTCTATATTATGATTATTATTACTAGTATTATTATTATTATTATTATTATTATTATTATTATTATTATTATCATCATCATCATCATCACTGCAAGCTGAGCATGCAGTCTGACTTTTTGTTGTCTTTCTGTGTTCCACCCTGTGTCTCTGTTTCCTGTTTTATTTTGTAGTCGCAGACTTCCTGCCCTCATCAGGGTCACCTGTTCGGTCCTAAGCCATCTGTGTCCAGTTTGTGATCAGTGTCACTGTCAGCGAGCAAAACTGAAAACACAAACGCAAACATAAGGAAATCAACAGTTCCTAATTAATTTGGAAACGCATTTTAAACAAAAATAGGTAAATTATTTCGGTATTTGACTTGTTCCTCTCACCTGTGATGAAGCTGCAGCGTTTGATGGAAGAATGACAGCCCAGGATCCCAGTGCATAGTCTCATCCCACAACGTTATCGCATGAGAAAACGTGCACACACGTGTGCACACACACACACACAGGGAAACCAGTCTCGTGACTGACGACATCTTCCTTGTAGGAGAAAATAATCATATTGTTTTGAGTAGGGGAAAAAGGTATCGAGCCGATAATTGCTCATCCTGGCACAAACAAGATAGCTGTTGAAAAATGCTAATTCTTCACAACGTGCATTCCATTACAGGAGAAGTGACAGCTCTTTAATATTATGATAACAGTGGAAAAAAAATGCTTTAAATTCAACAGCCCGAGCAGTGGCGGAGAAAACAATTTGCATGCTGAATTTTCCCTGTAAAATGCCTGCAGTGTTTTTAATCACTCAACATTAACAAATATTTTAATTACCATTTGTCAACAACTGTTTTCAGAACAATTTTAGTTGCTCAGGGCTGAGGGTTTAAGGATGGGTCGCACTTATTTGAAATTTCTATTAGCACCGCTTTCTTTCCTTTGAGATGGTGTGGAGACGAAGCCCTCTTCAGGAATTATTCCCACAGAAAGAAAGAGATAGCGAGGGTAGTTTTCCCTGAATTGACCTGTGAGCCAATCAGCACCTGCCCACCAGAGTCAGGTCTTTTACAGTGAAACAAAAATATTCTGTCTTGGTTTGCAAACCCAAGTCTGAAATATTTCATCGTGCCTGCCAGGCAGAATGTGCCTAAAAGCCTTACTACTAATTTATTTATTTTGTGGCCTTTGATTCCAAAAATGTGCCTTTACTTTTGAGTAATCCTGGTACTTAGACTTTTGTTTCCACACATGAGTTCGGGCTGCGGTGCTGAGGTTTACTCTCCAAACGAACGCATAGCAGGGGGGCGGGGGCACGGGGGGAACCAAAGTCATCATGTCCCCGTGGTGTAGACGCAGGGGAGTGAAAGTAAAGTGACACACCACCTCAGAGGCGAGGGCCCCTGATGCTCATGCAGATATATGCACATATGTGCTGCCACGGGCTCAGCTAACAGCTAACAGCGAGCGGCTGAACATGAATGTAAATGTGTTTCCATTGGTTAAACATTGGTTGTGTTTTCGGAGCAACCGACTTCCTGCAGCCAAAATGTTCCAAAGGTTTAAAATACAGAGAGAATCTTTGACAGGACACGTGATGAGTGACAGCTCACTCATCACCTGAGAGTTGCTGGTTCAACTCCAGCTCTGATTCTGGATAGCGAGGGCTCTAGGTCAAATGTTGATTTGGAAGAGGTTTTGGCCAAAATGACCAGCGTTGGGAAATGTTTGCAACCAAAGAACAGTTTTAATGAGAAATAAAATGGTCAATGTTGTTTCAGGAGGAAACACAGGAGGAACCTTGTCCTATTAAAATGTCACTGTAGATCCAAAAATTCGAGCAGTTCCTATTTCCCATGAGTGGGCTTGAAAAACCCTGAGGAATTGACTGTGTCACTTACATTTTTTACATACATTTCTTACATTTTTACCTTTCCACACAAATAGAAATAAAAGTTTGACTGCATGAATAAATAATTGAGTGCTTCTCCACCCATCGGAGGGGGACGTCTTGTATAATACCCTGGCACTCAAGCATTCACTGGGCTGGAGAAAGAGAGCAATTTAGCTCAGGGCTCAGATAAGACGGGCTCACAACTCTCTTGAACACTCTGTTAATCATCGCGGAATTCACAATGGCCTCTCTCTCCGTCGTCGACATTGACGCGGCTCCTTCAGTGAGAGGCAGAGCGCTGAGTGGAGTTAAAAGGCCTCCTCACGTTCACCCGGCATCGCGGGGCAACTGAACAGAACGGAAGGTTGTCAGGAGGAAACAGGCTCATTTATATACAAATTCATATGTGATGACTACTGTGGGTCTGAGACAGTGGAGGAGCTGTCACTGAAGATGTGAGTCCTTTAAACAACCATTTGTGTTTAATGTTTAATGAAGCACCATGATAATAACATGTGCATTTATCCGTCTTATATTCAACACGTGAGACTGCATGGCATCGGCAGCAGGAGCTCTTTTAGGTGGACACCAGCGGAAATATTAGAAATGTGCATGTTTTATTTTGGCGAGCTGGGATTCCCAAGCGGCTTGAAATTGCATTTCTTCACACACGTGCTCCTTTAATAATCAGAAAACTTGCATTTGTCTGCCTTTCTCATCTCATTTGTCCGAATCACAGACAAGACGAGCTATGTTTTTCTTGCTTGGCGTCTAAAGAGAACTCACTTTGGATCCAAATGCTGAGTGAAGAAAAGAACAGCATGTCCGAGCCTGAACGCCCCCTCCCCTCCCACCCAAAAACTGACAGGCACATTTCAGTCCTGTGAGCGAGAGAATGTCGGCCACTGACTGGCAGGAGACGCTGGCGTCCGATCAGGACCTGCCATTCGGATTTCTTCACAGCGAGCAGGACCTGCTGCTTCCCACCCGGGCCCACGTCACATCTGCTGACAACCCGCTCCGCGTACGTGAGGTGACAGCAGCGCCAACAGAAGGTTGTCAGCGGCCAGGGAGGAAGTGCTCCCCAGCATTTAGGAGATCATGCCCCTGGATCAAGTCCAGCGGCAAAACGATTTCAGAGTAGTAACGGCACCTGGTCTGGGGACAGTTCTTTAAAAATTGAAATATTTAACAGGGATTGCTCGGTCCCTAAACTTCAAATTTTCTGATTCGTGTTAGTTTATTACAGTTAATTCACCAGTGGGGGGGGGGCAGGGGGGGGGGCAGTAAGACATGATAAACTGGATTAAGCCAGTTAACAACTGAACCCGCCCCCACAGTCAAAGGTGGTGTTAGGGGGACAAACAGGAAGCCGGAGGGGAGTGAAGACGGAGAAGACAGGGAGGAATGGAACATGAAGGCCAGCAAAAGATGAGAGGCAGAGGAGAGGTAGAAAAGCTTGACAGTGATCTGAGGGAGAAAACACTTTGATTCAGGGAGCGATCCGTCAAGCTCGACACAGTGCGGGCATCACAACACATCCGAGATCCAAAAACGTTCCTGTCAAATGTCAGACTGCACGCATCACTTTCCCAGAGACGTAATCACAGCAAAAGAAGAGAGACCCTGTACAAAGTGTTTTTATACTGTACACACATCGATATCAGCGCCAGGCAGACACATGTTAAGATATAAATTTGTGCTTTTAAGGTGAGTGAGCGCTGAGCAGTTTGGCCGAGGTGATGTTTAGTGCTCGGCAGGAAGCAGATTGATCGCTTGAGCTGCAGCACCGACAAACATGGCAGCAGGTAGGAGGGAGCCTAAACTTGGCTTGAACATCTGGAAACATCAGATGGCAAAAACAATATCTTATTTAGCATGTGCGTCATGGGATGTGAGAACTGAATGTGTTTTTATTCTTCTTTCACAGGAAACCTCCTTCATCCTGGGCGGGGACAAACTGTCAAGGGGTATTTGCTTCTTGTTCTCAAAGAAACTTTCTCCTCCGCCTCACTGGATAGAAAGAATTCCAATAGTTCAGCAGCCATTTCCCAGAGGAGCTATTGTTTGCTGGATTCTTGTTATTGACTGAGCTTCTCATGCAAACTGCCCTCCTGTTACCTTCTGGTTTCAAACACCAGTCTGCGATGCCTCTGTTGTTTTTTTATCTCCTGCTTGTATCTATATTTCTGTGTTGTGTTCTCCGTTAGGCGCTGGTGGTTAAACGCCTGGTAACAAGTGCTTTATCACTGAAATTTGACTTGTCGGCCGTATAGGCTGCTGAAGTCAAACACGGCTTCCTGGGAAGGTAAGTACTCTCCCCTCCAGCAGACAGTAAAGTAATAGACCTCTGCAGGTAGAGCTCCACCAACCTGAAATTGTTTTCTCTACCTTATTTACTTCATTGCAGCAGGAAGGCATCGGCTTCCAGAAACAATCCAAACAACATTCATTTGTTTCTGTGGCTGGGCGGCAGCACAGGCTCCTTTAGGGAAGTAGGTCTGTCACAGCGTCAACCAAAATCAGGCTTTGGGAGCGAGTGTGAACTCAAACCAAACAATTCACCTGTGCAAATGTGCTAATGTTGTTGACAAAGACAAAACACAATTTTTCTATAGTCTGGCTGCACACACACTTCCACCGGCATGACGTTTAGTTTCAGCATTATTTTTTATCCCCCAGTGACTCCACCATCCCATGAGCCAAACGACGCAGCTGGAAGCAGCAAAAACACATCTTAGCTCGACACGATGCATCCTGCAAACAGCCCTTACAAAACAAACACACCTGCTGGCAAGTGTCACGGTTCCTCCCCGACCCCAAACTCTGATGGGCTGCACTGGTTGTTTTATGGATGCCTCAGCTATGGACAGTTTTCTGTCTGTGTTTAGGTTTGGCTTCATTCTGAGTTGTTTTATTGTGAAGTTCTGCGTCAGTGTACTTCCTGCCTTGGTGTGTTTCACTGCAGGTTTGATTTGTCCTTTGCCACCTGTCTCTCATTTGTTTGTCTTCTGTCTTGGTCAAGTCGTCTCTTGAGCTGCGATCCGTTCGCTCCCTGTCAGCCACAGTTTATTTCATCCAGGCCTCCTCGTGTGTTATTCTCTTTCCTGCTGGGAAACAATACATTTTGTGAATTACTGCTGCCTCCTGCCTCGCTCCTGCAGTTCGCTCCACCTGCACGCTGAAACACACCAACATCTATATTGGCTTGTTTGGGCCTGATTTTCTGATAAGGATCTAAAACACGAATTTGGACAGTGGATGTAGCCTGAGGTGTGGGATTCAAAATGATCAAAATACTGCTGCTCTAAACAATGAAATGGAAAAATGCTGAGCACAAACACGGCACTGACCGACTAACCGGCCCGCTAACACAGTACTGAGAGTCACACGTGGGTGCTGTCAACTGGAAACAGCAGCTAAGTTACTGCTAAAGCAGGATGTCCTTTTTTTATTGGTATTAAACTCCCTACATCTCAGTAACAGTGTCTTTGGCTCCATGGGACATTGTCCATGAAAAGAGGCAGTAGTAGTCGCAGTTGTATAGGAAGTATCTGAATCACAAACAGACCGTGTTCAGCCCATTACACACGACACAATCTATTTCAGTTTTGTTACGTGTTCTTTCTTCTTCCAACACACAGTCAGTGCTGAGCCTTCAGAATCCATCAGGCCTCCAGCTGCTATAGTAACCAGGATCTGGTCACTAAGTACATGTTTGTTCGTGTTCGTTGCAGATCAGTGGATGGCCCCACCCACCTTGATGAAGATGGAGTTCAAACAGCTGGGTCAGTATCTCCGGTCAAACAGCCGTGCGCGTGCGGCAGCTCGCCAGAGATCTGAAAGTGCCGTTTCCTGAGAGAGCGAGAGTGGCTCATGCTCCCCAGAGTCTCCACCGTGGAGCTTTTCTCCCTCTTATCGTATATTCCCATCCTCAGACATGCGACACAGCCACAGCTCGATACAGAGGAACGTTTTTATTTCTCTCAGCAGCCTGTGAGTAAAAAAAAAAAAGATTTGTACTCGTGTGTGTGTGTGTGCGAGAGAGAGAGAGGAGGATGAGAAATAACAGAGTTAATGGTGGGGACCACTAACATCCTTAGTTCTCTATTGTTGGGGCAACCGCGACAATGTACACAATCAAACATGGCAGCACATGCAGCTGCAGGTGTGCTCAAGGAAACTCAAGGTACAACACTTTGCCGGAACGTGACCGAGTTTAAATTTAGCTTAGATGCCTCATGTGCACACACTTCATTAAAAGAAAGCTTCTACATGTGGGTGCTGCTGTCAGTCTCCGTCATTCCCTCCACCGGAGGGAAGGAAAGAGGCGGCCATGTGCCTTCCTGCAGTCATTAGATCCCGGCATGTATCATCAGGGCAGGGCACAATAGTGAGAGCAGACAGGGAGGGGAGCAGCCAATCCATCCTAATTACAGAGTCGTTTTCTTCACTGTTTGTTATAATCCTGAACCATCGTTGTGCATGCTGCTCACAAAGCACCTGGGAAGCAGCATCTGATTTAAATACTGTTGTCCTTAAGCAAAGTTGACAGGGAGCAGGAAGACTTATCAAGTCTACCTGCTCCCTGCGTGCACTCTCTGCGGTCACTGCAGCTGAACCAGCCCAATTATGGTCCGATGGTATCTGCCGGGGGGGGGGGTTCCAATGAAGCACACAGCAAACAAACAGAACTTGTTGTCCGACGTGGGGGGGTGAAACGAGAACAAGGATGTAAAGTGGATGCTACAGATATGCACCAGTGGAGGAGGAGGTGGAGCATGAATCAGCACTCCCACATCACATTGTCAACAAGTATGACTACATTTGTGTAGGAAGTGACAGTCAGGAGAAAAACAACTGCACTGCTTCAGGTGCAAACCCATTTATGATCGACGGAATTAGCAGCCGAAAAACAACCTCAGCACAACCTCGGGTCAATGGACCAGTGTCAGTCGCTCCTCAGCAGAACCCCGTGGTAACCAACCAATGTGTTTGTTGTGGACCAAGATGTTTGGGTAAACAAAATAGTTTAATGTAATAGAATTACATTTTGGTTTTGGTAGCTCAAAATGTTCAAAGGCACTTTGGAGGGTTGAAGACAAAAAGACCATGTGCCACAACTTAAAGCTAAAATCCAGTGATATTCTGCTGAGCACTGCCGCCCTGACCACGTTGGTCTTCAGCTTTAGAGTGTCCGCTGGGAAATAACTGGATAAATGGTAGCGTTGCTTCAGCGCTACAGACGCAGAGTGCCATCAGGCCGCATTTGACACGTTGTCCTTTGGGATCGGTTGAACCGTAAGTCACAGCATCAGTCTCGTAAAATGAAAAAAAGTAGAAAAATGCCGAGTGCCTCCCCTCTATACCACGTCGGCCATGATGAAAGCTCTATGTCGGGCTGTGTTTTGGGGCTACTGCAATATGACGCCAAGTGCCTCTAATGACAGCCATTTGTTTTCATTCCATCTCCCATCCTCACCCAGCGCCCTGGCCCAACGCATCACGGCACCACAGTGAGGACGCAGGGCAGGAAGCCACAGGGATGCTGGGCTGCGTCCTGTGTGAAAGACAGAAAAGCTAGAACTGGCAGAACACAGTGAAAATCCACTGACATGCATCACATGTTACTGCATCCTGCTGCAAACCCAACTGCACCAGAGCAGATCGGATGTTTGTTGCCTCGTGTGGGGGTTTGAGTCGTTACTCAGTCTGTTTCCACTGTATGTTATCACAGTTCTTAGATACCACAAATTTTCCTTCCTCGTCGAGCCAACAACACAATTCTACATAACAATCCTTTTCTGCATCTGTAGCGCCTCTCCTTTAAGGGTCGTCAAAGGCAAGAGTTGATGTCCGCTGACATTTGGCTGCAGACTTGACATTCACGTCTATATTTAGAGACTCAAATTAACCCGAGGACGCCAGAGTGCTGAGAGAAAGCCCACACGGACACGTGCAGTCAGGAGTTCTACACAGAGTTTGATTCGAGATCCCTTTAGACAAACGTGGTCGGCCAAAGCCACGAGGGCTAGAATCCGTTTATGTGGTTTCCTCCGGCGTCCCTCGTGTTGTATTGTCATCTGTGACCCTTTGAAACACTGTCATTCACCTTGTAAACATCTGCCCAACGTTAATGAATGCACATGCATGCGTACAGTGAATGAATCGTTTGTTTTTGGGTTTGCCAATATTCACTCAAAATTCCCAACAGGGTGAGGAGCAAGAAGCCAGAGCAATGAGGCAATTAATACACGGAGATAGAATCTATCTACGAGACAAAGCTGCACACACTGGCTCGAATAAGAAATGCTGCACTCGGCCAGACAGTAATAGGGTACATTTGACCAGGCTATCAGGCTACAGCGTCGCAGGCGCTGGGAGTCCCAGGGGTGATCATTACTGCACAGATAACCTCAGCAGCCTCCCCCTCTCTGTTGTGACACCAGGTAGGATTATCTCCCCTCAGACTGTAACTGTAAAATGGCCTCTGCAGGTTTATCTGGGCAGATTACATCCAGAGGAGTGAAGTCCCCGTTTGAAGGGCGGCCTGCGATTCCCTTGCTGATTTCGCTGGGACTGAGACTTTGATTACAAAGGCTGCACAGCTAAGGATGTGTGCCTGTGCAGGTCTGACAGCATCTAAGATGGATGCAGTACAAAAAGTACATAAACAGCACAGGACTTCGCATGGCTTCAGAATCGTACATGCATGTGTCACAGTCAGTCCCCTTTTCGATCAACGGCGATCCGTCCTGTCGACGTCCTTGGCCAAGACATTTTCAATCATTACCTGCAGCTTCACAACATCCCTGGGACAAAGGCGCTGTTCTTCAGGCCCCATGCGGCTCCGCAGCCATCAGCAGCTGCAGGGGTCCAGATCCCCAGAACCAGAACCAGACCACCCGCGCTCTCACCATCAGTCCAGCACCTTGGCCAGCTATGCTCCCCTGGGGAGACAGCTGCAGTCTGATAATTACAGACACATGGGTCACATGGAGTACAAATACAGTGTGCACACACACGTACACCACTCAGATCTTCCGTCCTTCTCTTCTTTATCTTCCAGGAGCATCTGCTAATGTTCCCAAAACATTGAGACGTCAAGGAAACCACACACTGGCGCCAATAAGGAAGGATAAGCGTGTTATTGAAAAACAGCTATATATAGAAGTGTTTGTGTAATGAATGACACGTAGTACATGTATAATTCAGTCCACCGCCTCTTTAATGCCTTCACAGAGTGGAAATACGTTGACGGAGGTAAGAAACAACCAACTGCTTGTCTCGTCAGGCTTTACAGAAGTATAGTATTGTACAAATACGAATACACACCAGCGTGACCATGCTCCGGCAGGAGCTCGGCTAACGTGCAGTGGATCTCAATGTGTGTGTCATGATTGCAGTGGTGATGCGTGTAACAGCCACGAGAGAAGCGCTCTTCAGCTATTTGAACATATATCAGACTATTAATTCTGATTACACGTTGGGAGAATCCATGTGATATTTTAAGTTGAATCCAGCCTTCACCCAGGAAAGGGTAATGACTGGTTAGTGTGCAGTGCACAGGCTGCCTGTCACAGCTCGCCTGGAAGAGACTCACAAGCCCTGCTCGCTGTGGCATTAGAGGGTGTTGGGACAGACGCGGTGACAAATCCTGTGTCCTCTCAGAAGGCGCTAATAATTCAAGATGATGTGTCCAAATGTCACAGGACACATTTCCTGTTCCCTGCAAAGACAGAGCCACTCAGAGACGAGACGGATGGCACTGACTTTCATTGTTACTCACGTAATCTGTGCGGATCCTTAACGTGCGACCCTGCCGTGGTGAAGGTGTGGCCATGAAACAGCGTTTAGACTGTCAGAGCGTGCACGTGATTGTGCAGTTTGGTGAACCAGATGGGACTGGGATTTTACCATAGCAGAAAGATTCAGATCATGTTGGGAAATTTGGCAACGAGAGCTTCTTCTCAGATTCTCGTTCTGTCGTCATGTGAACCCGTGCACACGCGCTCACGTGGCGGTGTGTGTGTGTTGCACGGAATAAACCAAACCCATCTGTCGCCAACAGAGTTAAGAACGTAGTTTACCAATATTAAAGCTGTTCTGTGCTTAAACTCCACTTGTACCAATAAATATGCATCTAAACAGGAACATTGCCGTGTGTATATGTTATGGTAATAATTATAAGAAGAAGAATACATTTGCTCATGTTAAAGATGTGTCATGAATCATTTGTTACTCACGTCTTTGTGGCTTTATATCTTCACACCTTGGGCATCAGCCTCTCTCCTGAGTCAGAGTTTCAGATCAATACCTTTGCCTGGTTCCTGAACCGGCGGCCCACTCCGCTCAGCGGCGAGCCCCGCGACTTGGCCAGATCCACATTAGCTGCACTCTGACCGTCTCAACAGCCTCTCTGCACCTTCCCCAGCTTCAGACATAAATGCTTCCTCTTTCAAGGTTTCCAGACAAAATCAATACTTAGAGACAGTGTTGGCAAAATCCGAGTCCAGATTTCCATCACTTTGGCCTTTTCTTATCCCTCCAGCGAAAGCCATAAAAGCCGGGGTCCCTGCGCAACAATCAGACCGACAAAGTCATCGGCGTGTATCAGAAGGATAGACGCCTTATCTCCACTCAGGCCTCGCCGTGGGTCAGCTGAGCCGAGGTGTGAGTCCGACAGAGAAGAACTGCACAAACACCAATCCTGATTTACATGTTTTTATACTTCACAAGGTCGCACGGTCAGGTCGGCTGTTGCTTTCAAAAGACACTTTGATTATTGTATATCTGATTTTTTATTTATTTTTTATTTTTTTGTCTTTCATTCACTTTTTACTTTAACATCTGAAATTTCTTTATGTCTAGATTATATGTTCATTCATCTCAGTATTGATAATTGTTCAGGCTGATTCAGGTGATGCTAAGAGGGTATCAGCAGGTAACTGCATACAGTATATATATAATTCAAGTATCTATGGGCGTTTGAATCAAAGAAGAAGAATTATAGAAAATACTGTTGTAGGGGTAACAAGTAATTAATCTTCTTCAAATTAATCAACATATTGTGAGAAGTATTGCCGTGTATGGATTGCCTTCTTATTATATACATATTTACAAACTAGTGAGTTTGAGTTTTTTTTGTTGTATAGATGTAAAGTTTTCAGACACAAACAGAAGCAATCAGTCAGCACAGTGTATGCAGCACCTTGCTCCATGGGAAAGAATGAGATCCAAGTGTGTGTGCAGTGTGTGTGCAGTGGAGGGGAGCTGGAGGGGAGCAGCAGTGACGTCGGGGTAAATTGAGACGATGTGCGCCGAGTGCTGTTGACAGCGCTGTAAAAGGCGGCCAGGTGGAACAGGGCTCTTCAAGCGACTGCTTTTCCTAAACAGATGGGCGCTGGTTTTGGCTGCGGCGCCTCTTTGTTGAGTGAAGATATAATTACAGATTAGACAGGCTGAGGTAATTGGAAGTTGTGCAAACAGTCCATCCTGTTTCCTCTACAAGTTGCCGTCTTCTGCTGAGACGGAAGTTGGACTGATCTGCTCCATGTTGCCTCTGCTAACACTCACACACACACACAGGTTACTGAGGATGAGCACGTTCCTCTGTGCACGTTGACATGTAATCACATGAGGATGGAGGACACACGCATCACGTTTGTATTAATCAAGTCGGTGAAAGTTTACATGTTTCGTTTTTTTGTCATTTACACTGGAAAATACTTAACAGAAAATGGTTGTTTGTGTCAAACATGACTTAGGTCCCTTTATATTCTACCAAGCAGTTACTGTGCGCACAACCTCACATGGAGGAAATGGAGCAACAGTGGAGGAGCGCTTCTAAACTATGAGAGCATTGACTGAAGAGTTTCTGGGTCGCCACTGTCAACCCCAGCTCGCTGCAGCCGCCTCGCTCCAAACGTCCACGCTGCAGCTCTGTTCAGAGCATCTGCATTTGGTATTTAAGAGCTAATTCCTTTAAGTGTACATTCAGTTCTTAACCAACGTGCACTCACACAGTGTCGATCCTGCTTTGCGTTCGCATATATCAGGGACAATTGTGGCACTCAATGGAATGTAATTGGCCTACAGAGATTGCTGGGGAACACATGTACCATGATAATATGTTGGAATTAAATTTGACAAGAGCACTTTACCAGAGAACAGTCCGACAGTGCAACTGTCAGATGTTTGTATGGGAACGCATTCATCAACAATTTCCTCTCGAGCACTCCCGTGGCTTGCATCCTGATCGTATTTTAATTTCTGGCTTGTTTCTCTCATGTCAAAACACTGCGTGGCTGGAAATCGGAGCCAAGAGGAGGCCTTCAGCTCATCACCACCATCCTTCAAGCTTTTGTGCTTCTCCGAGTGCTTCAATGTTTGTCAGTGAGAGCACAGACAGCTGGAGCGCTACTCCTATTCATGAGCCGCTTCCCGTGTCTCCACAACAAAGCGGAGCATAAAAAAAGGAAAATAAACCACGGGAGCTGCCAAAGCGCGAGTGAAAGGTGGCGAGTAGCGTCTTGGCACGCTCATGGGTTTGTCTAGTCTTCTTCCAATGCCGATGTTTGGACGTAGACTTGGATATACCATTTTTTGCTTTATGTTTGCCTTCTCCTCCTCTTCCTCCGCCGCCCTCCCACACTCTGACTGTGCTGTGGTCCATTAGGCTGTCTGTCCACAGCCAGAAGTGACTTTGACATTTGCTGAAACGCCCAGTGGAGTGTTCAGGCTTGAAAGGATATCCAATGCTTTGACCCAAAACCACTCGTTTTCTTTTTCCTCCCCCTCTCCCTTCAATCAAAACCTCCTTTGTGACATTGTGTGCTGGCACGTTGGCTCTCAGACCAAAGCCTGAATATATTTAAACTTCCAGCAGCGAAGTTCCAACTATGACGCCGGCTCACACCTACACAGACATGACGACACACACCAACACACACGGGCACATTCATGCACGAGTTCATCGCACCGAGATGCAAAACGCACAGACACACGAAAAGCGCCCGGTGTGAAACGGCCGCTCTCACTCAGACTTTAATATTTGAAGAGACGACTGAGGGAAATCCTCGGGTGGAGGAATCTTATTTAGAACATGAACACAACCCCAGCACACATCATTTATTACGCAGGAACATTTAACACCAGCATCACGTCTCATAATGCTGGGATCAGATCTCAGCAGTATACTACAGTCAGACATTCTTAAACAGCTGTCCTCCACCAACTGCTGCTGCTCAGTCAGCATTTTCTGCCAATCACATGTACAGATGTTTCTGGTTCATATTTTTGCACAGTTGGTATATTTCATATTCAGAGTGTAGCTGTCATATTTTGCACGTTAGTTATATCTTGAATTCTTAACATAATTTTATATTTCAACTCAGAGCATAATTTCTCATATCTGTTACAATTCAATTCAGAGTAATAGTATCATTTTGCACATTTTATTTTATTTCTTTCTTGTGTATTTCGAAATCAGAGTCTATATTTCTATTCTATTTTGTATTTTATTTATTTATTTTTTTTACTAAGAAGGTATACAGAGTGGATGGCAGAGTCAGGATTTCACTGTAGGCAGCACGTTCTTATGACAATAAACACTTTGAATCTTTGAATCTTGAATCTTAAATAAATGGAGCGGAGTTTTTAAAAAAGATCATTCTAATCAAATTCGGCTGGCTGTCAAAATGGAGACAGATATTTAAATACTGTTTAGCTTCTACCAATGGAGCTGTGGAGGCAACTGAGGGTGCAGGGTTGGAGTCATGTGACCGTCAAAGTAGAAGTCGTTAGGACGGTGTCCCCTTCAGAACATTCTTTACCCTCTATAAGACAAGCCCGGCCGTTCCACCCATCCATTACAGGCGGAGCCTGGCGTCATCGCTCTCTCTGGGCAGTCAGCGTGAAATATTCACCTGTTTCTCTCCTTCAGGAAACTGGGGGATTAATGGAAATGGAGGAGCTGAGAGAGCCTCTCCGTCTCCTGCTCCCAGGAAAAAAAAGGGCCTGAAATGCTGACGCCGACTTGCATCAGCACAGACACCCCCCCAACCCCCCGTGTTTACACACATCCCCAGGTTGTGATGGAGAACTTTTAATGGCTGCCTCCTACATGCATGACGACGATAACTCCACAGCACGTTGGATATCTGTCACTCCCTATGAACAGCACTGATGTCACATGTTCATCGCAGAAGCATGATGGGAAAGGCTGTTGTCGTTCGACTCCCAGAACTACACCGTTAGATCAGCAGCAGGGGCTGTTTGATATTTCTGAGCGTGGCCTCATTTGGTTCTAAACTGCGAGAAACAAACAAACAGCCCGTCCTGGGCCTCAGCTGCCGCCTCCGCAAAAAGTGGCTCCAATATAAAAGTGGTGGATGTGTAAAATCCCGTGTTCTGTCACATTCATGAGGATCTTCCCCATTTCAATTAGCACCTGGAAAAGAGCGATGCTGTGCACGGAGCAGCTGTTGCTCGGGCGAGACACGCCCCTCTGATGATGTGTTCACTCCAGGCGCTGCAGCGGCGTCAAACTTGCATCTAGGTTGCGGTGTCGCGTCAAGGTGTTTGTCATCGGCACATGTCCGAGTCGGGGGAGTCGAGGGTGAGACACTGAGTGACGGACAGAGAGGACAGAGGACGGTGTCCCACAGGGGACCGGAAACAGGACCTGTATCAGGACCTGGCAAAGATCAGTGGAGGTATTGAACACGTTAAATCACATGTTGAGTGTGTGGGGGGGGGGGGGGGGGGGGGGGGGCGGGGGGGCTCATGTTCCATAGAACACTGAATGCTGGACACTCTTAACAAGATGGACGTCCCAGTCTGGCTGCCTCATGCAGCAAACCTCGTTAAATCTCCGGGGACGGAGAAAAGAAGAGAGAGAGATGGGAGAAGACACCGGGTGCAGCAGAGCCGTGTTGGTGAACAGAAAATGAAGCCAGCAAGAAGTGAAACACAGGCAGCCCTAATTCCCCGCGGAGGTTCGCGGACCGCAGCTGAGCATGAACCCTGGAGGGGCTGTAAAGTAGAGATGTGAAAAAAACATTTATGGAGCGGAGGCTGGCGAGACCAGCGAGCCAAACGTTCAGACACGGTCCACGTTCTGGGCAGCAGAGGCACTCACACATCTAATGCCAACCACCGTAATTTAAAACCTCAACCAACAATCACTCACAGATACAGAACATACACATTATCGTCAGGAACACAGAGTGTACCTATACATATACAGGGACCCAGAATAATGATGCAGATTATCGCACGCATGGGTTTTCAGTGCAGTTGTTTCAAGTCTTATATCAATGCTTTAGACTGAATCCCACCAGGGACATGGTTGTGTTTTGTGTCCTCCCTGAGTTAATGCAGCAACCACTTGAGTTTCAAAGAACGTTTCTCAAGGTGCACACTACATTTCCACCCTGTCTATCGTGGGGGAGGATTCGTGCTTGTGTGCGTGGTCTCACATGAGCAGAGACGACTGTAAATCCAGAGCTGCTCCCCAGAGGCTGCCGTCCTCAGTGGAACACGCCCAGGAGCCCCGGACGGCCCCCGGCTCATTCACAGTTCACTGTTAATGGAGGCTCAGTGGATGAGCTTGTTCTGCTCGGTCTGGGGGGGGGGGCAGCCACAGGCCTCGTGTGCGGTGCCACCCATCCCATTGGCTCAGTGCATGTGGCCTTTTCTGAGCTGCTGATGCTAACATGGAATCTCAGTTTAGAAACAGAAATATAAGTTTGCTGCGAAGCCCTGGAAGATGCTGTGTTGTGCTTCCCTGCACCTTTTACACCTGATGTGTGTTTCTTTAAATTTTCTCTTTGGCATTTATACGGTTGTTTTTTTTTTTGAGTTGTGCAAAGCTAACTTTGCCAAAGACGGAGGTGAAGGGACATCTTCTCTCCGGTTCCTGAGGCGTTGTCAGTGGTCTGGATGATACGCTGGCACCGTCGGGGTGTCACATGACATTTCTAATGATGCTATAAGGGACCATTTCAGACAGAGGCTGAAAAGAGGAGCTGCAGCAATGGTGCGTAGGAGGAAAGTGATGTTTTAAAGACAATAGATCGTGTTACCAAAGTAATAACTCAGTATCTGCAGAATATGTGTAAACCATCTTTATCGTTAAAACCACATGTTTCTCTGCAGCAGCAGCAAAGGGAGGATTCAGATTTGAGTGGATCGCTCTCGTCATGAAGGTAACAGATTAGCAGGCTGCCTGGGCACGGCTCTTATCTGCTTATATTAGACATAATTAGAGATGGAAACGATTTGTTGGTGAATGATCTTCAGAGAGAATGTTCAGATGCGTAATTGTGTTTACTGGCTGAGGGAAAACAAGTCTTTCATCTCAAATAGATAAGAGGGTGATTTGTGGTCCACTCGGTGGCCTCTTCTGTGGATTCTCAGGTCTGATGTCTTTGTTGCTTTGCTCTCTCTCTCTCTCTCTCTCTCTCTCTCTCTCTCTCTCTCTCTCTCTGACTAATGCAGATGCTCGGCTGAGCACCACAGTTAAGACGAAGAAAGGCTGGTGATAATGGCATTTCACACAGATTGGAGGTTCTGGTCTCAGTCTGGGGAGGAGATGATGACTGAGAGAAAGTCCACCACATATACAGCGTGTTCATTGGATTTATCTTTATGTAGTGGCATGAGGCCCCTCACCACCGTTAATTCAGGTTCTGGCTCACCACGCCCCTTTGGCTCATTAGCCAATGGGTGGCGTGGTTGAGCATTTATCAATGGGCTGCGTGCCCTCCCTGATCTCTCGCTTCGTCCGGCGCCCTGAACGTTGCCTCGAGGCCACCTACCTGGACAGTGTGTGTGTGTGCGTGTGGGTGCGTGAGTGAGTGTCAAGTGTGGTGGGATTATTTAGTCTTTTTCTTTTGGATCAAATATTGTTTGGTATTATTAGCGTTGGGATTCTTTATTGTTTTTGCCATTATAGGAATGATTGATTTTGGTTTTCTTTTCTTTTTCTGAATATTCTGTTGTTATTAATTATCCTTAGTTTATTGCTTTGTGGAGTACTTTTTGTTGTGTTGTATTTGATTATTTGTTGTGTTGTATTTGATTGTTGTGTTGTATTTGACTTAATGGTGTTTTCCCTCTTCCCCTGCAGCTGAAGGCTGACGGCGGTGGCAGTGGTTCCCTCAGGTGTAGGAATTTCCCTGTGTGCTGTGTGACCTGCATCATTCGACCCATTATTACTTATAGGCTGGGTCCTTGGGCCCTAACCCAAGGTGGCGTTGCTGGTACTCTCCATTTAATCAAATTCACCCCCCTCGTGTCGCCACATTTATTTTAAAAAGTCTTGTATGTCTTGATCACGATCAGTGACCTTGAATGTGGACAATGCAGCTCATCAGTGGGGGACGTGTCTGCCCTCTGAGAGGCTTCACTGAGGACATTTCATTCCCTCACAGAAGAGTGGCCCAAGATGGCTCTTCCTGAGATGGAGGTTCAGAGAAACCATTCACCACCAACCATTTAAGAAGTTAGTTGGAGTTGCTCTTTCGGGAGATTTTTCATTTCATAGCAAGAGATTCTGATCCGTAGAAAACCACCATGAAGACATGATGTGTTGTAGGGCATCTGTATGCCAAAATGACAAACTGTCTCTGTCTGTTATCAACCGACTGTTCCTTTATGTTACTGAACTCAAGCTGATAAGATGGTTTTTCAAAACAAAGTATTAGGTCAAAACTGTGATGCAATCTTTTATCTATGTTTCGTAGCTGCTGAGTAAAATTGTCTCCTCGAAGATGGATCTTTAATTCCACTTTAAAACATAGACACTACATACTACAACAAAGACACTACAACGATAGATTGTTGAATGCACTTCACTTCTGTTTGGGTATATTCCGCCACTCAGCACCATCCGTCTGAAAATAGAAAGTAATCACAATCCACTGCAGATCGTGTTCAGGCGCGAACAATAAGAATTATTGTCAGGACAACATCATTATTTTTACCATGAGGGTTCCTCTGATCAGCAGCGTTCTGTCTGTCAGTCGTGTTTGATCATCATGGATGACGGCCGACCGTTAAAAGCAGAGAAAGGAAGAAAAAACAAGTCTGCGAGTCAGCTGGCTTTGATCATTCTGCCGAAGTCTGAGCTTTCCAGTTTGACGCTGGGAAATTGCCGCTCTTGACCAATTACCGGCCAACACAGTGATTGGTCTAAGGGCCGTCACTTGGTCACATGGTCACCGCACTCTGAATTGTTTCCAGTCTCTTGTGTGTTTTTATGTCATTGAACACTTTAGTTAAATGGGTGGATATATCATTGTTAACAGATGCATTCTTCCACTTTTCATTAGGGAGATAAATAGGCTGTAGATTTAAATATGTAAACATTGCTGCTTTACAAACTAATTGTTTCTTATGTTCGATCCAGACCAGAGTCCAGACATTTTAACTTAAAGTTCATGTTGTAGTTGCTTTTTCACTTGTTTTTATTCTTTTGTTTTTTTTATCAAAGAAGCAGATATACACTTTGATACTGTTGTTGCAACGCTATAGCAGCATTTTGGAACCTGTCATCAAGTTGCACACTACAGATGTAAGACGACGATGTGGTCGCTGTCTCAAACCTCTGAAATGGCAAAAAGGAGTCACTGTGACGGAGGAAATGTCAGCGATGTGCTTTGCATAGCGTCCACGGCCAGAGGAGGAGCTCTTTATCAACGGCTGTGCAGGTTGCCAGGACCAATAGCCCACTTCAGAAACATTGACTGATGTACCTCTGTGTTGTGTGGCACTGCTGGAAGAGACAGGCCGTGAAATCCCATCGACACCGACTGAAAGGCCAAGTGGCGCTCCTGTTGGTAAGAGATAAACTTTGGAACAAACATGTCGATACTGCCTATTAGAGTTGAATGGTCACTGTCATCAGGAGCTCTGAGAGGCCTCTCTGAAAATCTCAGCATTACTGGATTATTTCTTAGTTGGAGTGTTAAAGATCTGTAATGCAGTGTAATTATTATCTTATATTAATATTCAGTCACATGTGACCCGGAGCACAACTTTGAACATGACCTCATTACCTTTCTTTGCATTAGTCATTTCAAAGCGATATGAAGCAGCAATATAAAGAATTGTCTTTACAAAGTAAACACTGAGGTTCTTGAGTCAACTAGTCCAACAGAGGCAGAAAGTTCAAAATCAAAAAGCAGATCATTTTAAGTTTGATTGTAATCTGAATGATTATTGGTCAACAGCAGTTTTGGGGATATTCCTGTATATTATATAACAGTCACATGGAGATGGAGCAGAACTTAAACAAGTTTCATGTTCATCCTTTACTTGATGTTAAAGACAACACTGGATTTGTTTCTCTCTTTTCACAGAGCCACTTGTTGACGTTATTTTCAGGGTTTTACATTTATTATTGTAGAAAAGTTTAGGGAGATGAAGTTCTTTAAATAACACCCAGTTCTTTTACATTGAACTTTGACTTTATTAATAAAAAAAAAAGGTTAAAAATGACCAAGAACCCTCTGAGGAGTGCTCATATGCTGAGGTTTGCTCTGTCTTATGAATCTATAAGAGAGCAAAGGAATCATCTCCACTGATGAAATGGTTGTGTACTCACACACACACACACACACACACACACACAAACACAAATGAAAACCGTCTCGATTGTCCACACGTGAAAACAGCTGAACAAGCAAAAGGCAGCAGAAAAGGAATTACTTTCCTTCAGTCGTGTGTGAGGGACACTGGGAATACAGATGGCTCCGTCCTCTCTGAGCAGTTTGTTTGTTAAAGTGATGGCCGCCGAGCACCGATCACCGGGATCGTTGCACGCCGCACGTAAAAGGCTGCAGGTTCAAAAAGAAAGCCTGTCAGCAGGCTGGAGATGAATTAAGGAGGGATTAGCTCTCCACAAAGTTTGTGTGACATAACAGAGGCTTGCATGTGTGTGTGTCTGTGAGTGAATGTGTGTTTTGTTGTGGTTGTCGTGGGCAACTGCGCAAAAGCAAATGCAATATTTGCTCTGGGTCAATGACGTTCTTCTGTTGAATCAATATGAGGAAGAAAATGCCTTTATTGCAGCTGTGTGTGTGTGTGTGTGTGGAGATAAAGATGCACGTTAACAGAGCACACTCACACCATCAGATGGATTATGAACAGATTTACTGAATGATGGGATTATGGATAGAAAGCAGTGGTTTGCAGAATCATTCCATTGAGGGAATGTTAACATTAATGAAGCAGCCTTAGTGCCTGGCGTCGAACAGCACTCGTTAGAATAACATGCTCTAATACTTTGGGGCCAATAATGTGATTTCTGCTGTGCAGTAGAACCGTGAGATAAACGGGACGAGGCTGCGTTGTCATTGTTTACTGTGTGTGCTGGCACGGATCGCCACGGTAACCACAGCTGGCAACCATTCTATTCTTGTCCTGCGGCGGCAGGAAGCATCTCGATGTTCCAGCGTATGGTCAACAGGACACGCTGTGCCTGCGTGAGGTAATTGGGTGTGAAAAATAAGATCTGGATCGTTCACATCAGCAGGAGAGAGAAGAGGAGCGAGAGGGAGCAACAGGTGGGATTAGCAGACGTCAGCGCTGCATCCTGCAGAATATTCTGGGCCATCTTTAGATTCAGGATCAGCGTCTGTTCGGCTGAAGTCTCAGATGTGTGCGAGGTGAGTGACACAGGTGTCTGGAAGTCAAAGAAATAAATAAACGTTTTTTGTGTTTTTATTTCTAACATCAATTGAAACGCTTTTGTTAACCGCCAGTAACTGTGTGGTCAGTGAGAAAGTGAGGATTTAATGGAGCAGCAGGAGGCACTATGGAGTGTTCAGGTGAGGGGCGGGGCAGTGGGCAGAGCAATTGGCATTGTAATGGTTGGTAAGTTCAGACATGGTCATTTCACATAAATATTCTAAAATAATAAAAATAAGAGCAGAAGGAAACTGAATTTGTGTTTGTAAGAGCAGAGCAGAACCAAGTCTCAACATGACATGAAAAAATAACACTGTCCAAATTAAAGGTCACATTGTTGAATAAAGACAAGATGGAGATTCGGTACTCGTTCGGTACAAGTAGAATCCTTGTTGCTGTAACAGCAGGTCCTGTACAAACACTAACTCACTTCATGCAGGAGCACATTCAGAAGCTGAAGACTCAGAGAAACAGAGATAATCAAATGCTAAAACCTTTGTTACAACGTGTGTGGCTGCCATAACAACAGGAAGACAGAGAGCCGCCCTGTCATTGGCTGGGTCAGGAGGAAGGCTTTATCAGATTACCTTTAATAATACACTCCGCAGCACAGGCTCCTTATGAGATTAAAGGTTATTACCAAAGGTTAACATTAAATACCGCAGCATACCACGGGATCGAGACATGTACAGATGGAAACTTTGCAATATTTACAGCAAAATACCACGAGCGGTGCCACGGGACACCTGCGGAGGATCTGAAGAAACCCTGTGATAACAAACACATGCACAGATAACACAACCGTGATCCACCGAGGACAGGAACAGGAATCCATGAAGTGATTTAAAAACATTCTAAACAAGAAACTAACATTTAACAAATGACTGAACGTGACTGACAGGTTGCTCATTGCAGGTCACCAGGCGAAGTGGCGCTGATTCAAATCGCCGTCCCGTGCGGCGGAGCACTCCTCACAGGAAACGGCGGCAGCAGCAGCGATTGACCCGCCCCCCAGGCTGTGAGGGGTCGACAGCATGAAGGGTAGCAGGCATTTTGATTAAAGCTTCAGCTGTTCGTGAACACATGAATAACTGCAGATGGAAGGACTCAGGCTGACTCGTGGGGGTCAAAGACGAAAGGCTTCAGGAGCTTGGACTCTCCGTCCAGGGAGAAAGACACAGACATAACCCCACCCCCCAGTGTTCCTTTACTGGGTTTCTTGTCTCATTTATGGTGCCTGCAGGACCTGGGATGGATACAAGCGTGGATCCCTGGATGACTGAATGAAGGCCCAGTTCTCCCAGCCACACAGTTTCTCCACCATCCTTTTGTCTCTGAATTTAATGAACTGCTTTGGCCCGTGAGCTTGATCGCATTCTGCAAACGACCCAGAGCCAGTATTTAAATCAGAGCATCATTTCTGATGGGTTTTTTGTGTGATCCATCCAGGGATATCCACTTCAGACCACAGAGACCAACGTGGTTCACTTTCAGCCAGACTGAGGCCACCTGGTTTTATTGAACCATATTTTGGTCCAGACGAAATGGAAGAGTCTGAAGGTCCAGCCCAAACAAATGAGCACGGGGTGAACGTCTCAGAGAAGCTTGGACACGATTCAGTGAGATGCCGAAGTCTTTGTCTGTGTTATTTCCTGTGAGGACCAGCCTGTTGTTGTTATTGTTGTTATGGTTACGTTTCTACGACTCAGTCATCGCTTTGTCAAGTCACTTCACAGCCGAGGAACAGTAATGAAGCGGCTCCTCTAATGTGCCATTGTTTCCGTGTCAGATGACAAGATTGAGATACTGTTTTCCCCCAGTGCAGAGGGAATGTGGAAAATTGTAGCAGGTAAAATAAAAAAATAAATAAAACCGCAGGTGATTGCATTATTTAGCTGTGCTTCGTCTCAAAGCTGCCTGTTGTTCACATGCTGGAATCAATTTCATAAATTGCAAAGAATCAATTTCCAGTCTCATTTCGAAAAACCATGAATATGGAAATCAAATGGCTCCACTTCCTGTTTGTGTCTGGTGCTTTAAGTATTCGCCCTGTGGTGGCTAAACGCCGCCCGCTGCCTTTAACTGCCTCTGACATATTGAACTCCTCCAAGTTGCTGCTTTGGCCCCAGTGGCAATTCAGAGTGTTGACAGGCGGATCCCTGATATCCGATGGAGCAGGTGGCCCTCCCCAGAGAATTCCGATCAATACAGCAATGGGAGAGGAGTTTTTTTCAGGCAGAGGTGGGGAAGGTGTTAAAGACCCCGGGGGGTGGTTTCTCCCCTACTGGAAGAGCTCGGGCCTTATGGGGATATTGGATAGCTCAGCGCTGCTCTAACCAGAGGCAGAGAGACACTGACCCACTGAGACATGAAACTGAACCGGTAACCACAAGGCCGACCCTGCTGCCCGCTGGGTCAGGACACGTCTGTCGTTCAGACTGAGTCTCACAGACAAAGAGAAGAATATCATCTCCACAGTGCTTTGATTTTAGAGCAAAACAAGAGGTTCTTCATGTCTCTTTGAGCCACTGTGCACGTCGGTTCGTGTTCAGTTCTCGAGACCCTCCCTCATTATGTTAGCTCTGTCAGTAGCTCGTACCTTTGACATCAAAAACATTTGCTAAAATATCCATATTAATAAAATCAAATAAGAGGATAATCTCCTTCTTCTTCTTCTAATCAATGCCCCAGAGTCTGCCACTTCCTGTTCCCATCATGGCGTCTGTGAACCTTTCACGTCCCTCATCTTCCTCCGGCGCTCGCTGCCCGGCCACAGGTTAACCGGAGCCATTCCAGAAAAAATGACTGAACATAAACAATATATTTCCTCAGCCTGTGAGATAATTGTGTATTGATTGAATGGAATGGCTTTGTAGTAGATTCTAATGAAGAGTGCACTACAACATTTTTCATCTGAGTGCATCTGCTTCAGTACAGGGCTGAAGTTCGCAGTGTGTTTTATAAAGTACATAACATAAACTGCTATAATCTCTTGTTTTGTAGTAAATACACAGTATTATATACCCCCCCCCCCACCCACTTTCCACACCTCAGTGCGTGATGAACTCTGGACTTTGACTGTAATACAATACAACAGAGGTTGATTCGAGCGCTGTGAAATGGACTGGGAGGTCTCTGGAGTTACTGGTCCCCTCACTCAGCGCTCGCTCCCTTTACAGCCTCCAGTCGTCCACTCTGGACACCCCCGTGTGGGACGGTGCGTGTGTGTTCTTCATGCGCCTCCTTCACTGATATAAACTGCACCAGTCGCTGTCATGTGACCCTGAAGACACAGAAGAGCGCACACAGAGAACAAGCTCGTTTTGTGCACGTCTGACAAGCACACTTTGAGCAGTGTGTGTGTGTGTGTGTGTGTGTGTGTGAGTGTGTGTGTGTGTGTGTGTGTGAGACTCCTGCTTTTGAAATTATTCAAATGCATTCACATGGACAGCAAGGACTGTGCACATACGTGTGTGTGAGGAAGCCGCCACACATGTCAGCAGTGGGTGTGTGAGACCCAGGTCATCTGACTGAGCAGGGTTATTTTCCGTCCCTGCTCTGTTGTTCAGATCAAAATGTCTCTGGGAGGAAACCAAACAGCGATCTGCTGTCGGCGTCTGACAGTGGAAGACGTCAAAGCATAGATGGAGGAGAGGACGGGAATGAAAGCGAGAACGGGGCATGAGGAAGAGGAGGAGTGTGTTTGGCGTGTGGAGGTGGCGGCGGCTCACGCTGGCTCCTTTTCTTCACGTCGTTTGTGGGCGACTGTAATTGAATGTACAGTGAGTTGAACAGGAAGCAGATCCAGCTGCCCACACTCCGCTGGGAGTCACAGTGTGTGTGCGTGTGTGTGTTCTCCTAATCACTGCGTGTGATTACACAGTTAGTGCCTGTGTGTGAATGTCTCATTCATCTCATTTGAAATGGCGTCGCACAGCTCGCAGGGTTTACAATGTACTTTACTGACAAATGTGCTTCTGCCTGTTTCCTAATATAAGGTTCCGTTACTGGGATGTACCGTCTGTCCGGAATACTGTAGGACTCCACAGTCAGACCCCTGGATGTGGATATATAAAATGAAGTATTCATCACAAACTCAGATGACATCTTCTTGATGACATTGTTCCTCTCCGTCATGGCACAGCGATGCCAGTTTAACATCACCAGCTTCTTGGTGCTCCCTGTTCGTGGTCCACGGCTGCCAACCTGAGCGTTTCTATGGCAACAACAGTACCTCTGATTGGTGAGAACTAACCAGAGCTTGTGGGTAGTGTCGTGTTTAACGGGCAGAGTTCGGAATAAAACAGCTGATTGAGCTCAGATGGACGAAGGGCGTCGTACCGTAACATTCAGATATCATCCTCAGGCTCCGGCCTCAGAGCTGTCTGTTGTTTTTATTGAATTGATCCAAAAACGGAAGCTGAGTTTATTTACTTTCATCCTCTGTCATGTGTTTGCTTGGATGTGTTCAACATTTACACAGAGAAATGGCATCAAGTGGAGAGATGGGGAAACGACTGGATGCAATGACACCCCCCCCCACACACACACTGTGCTGTCACTTATTAGTGAGAAGTAAATGATGATATTTTCTTCACTCTCTCTGCAGCTCCAAACATTTGTCATTTGAGTAAAGGAAGTTGTGACAGTCGCCATGGCGATGGCTTCTTTCCACCGCAGCCCTTGATGTTTCCCACAATGCAGCAGGTTTCCAGCAGCATTTGACTGCAATAATTCCTGATTTCTGTCCAGAGACACGCGTCTCTGTGAAACAGAGGAGCTCCAATTAAGATGAGGTTGATTGGCTGACATCGTCATCTATAAATACTGCTGTTTATAATCTCCCTGAAATTAAATATACATCTAGTATTTTGTACTTTTAAAGACATATATCAACTATTACCACATGTATTGTTCCTATCAGAGTAGATGAGATCACTGACATGCGTCTTCCAGAAATAAATGTGACATTCAGATTTCACGTGACTGTTAATGAACAGAGACTCAAAGGTTTAGATGAAAACTTCACACGTTATAGTTTACAGATGGATTCTGTAAGAACGTGACGACCAGCAGCTCTCTGTAGAAAGAATGCATTCTTCCATGCACACACACACCATTATCCCCATGCAGGAGAAAGGGCTGACTCACTGCCGCTTCATTACTCAAGTGAGTTATGAGTGTGTTTACACACACACTGATTGATATTAACCCTCTTTGTTTAAATCCCATCCACTGACACACACCCTGCCAGGCGGTGGGCTGGTCCACTATCAGGATGGGGGGGGGGGGGGGGTGTAGAACTGACCAAAAAGCTCACAGTGCCCTCTACTGATGCCTGAGAGTAGTTTCTCTCTCTCCAGCTGCATTTGAAGGTTGAGTCAGTCACAGTCGTATTAACTGTTCTCCACTCCCCTCTTTTTCCTGTTTGTTTCTTTATATCATGTCAGTTCCCAAATCTGTGGGTAAAGTTTGAATTTCCTGAGCACACATTTCTCTGTGTTTTACTTCAAAGTAAAGCAGAAAATCTGTCATTCCTGGTGTGACTCCTGATTCCATCTGAACCACAGTGAGTCTAAAGTCATTTACAGATAGAAATAAAAGATGAGTTCTTCATCATTTTCCCTCTGTGGCTTTAATACATCACATATCTCCCAAACAGCACGGTGGAGTGACGCTTCACGTCCACATCCAGTTAAATATTGTTTCATCTTATTAGAAAAAGAGGCCTGGACGCCATAAATCAGCCTCAGAGGGTTTCAGTTTCCACTGGCACCGTCGCTCTGACACCTGATGATGCGTTCATCAAACGGTATTTAACACGTTTCAGACCGAGGGCTTTTCATTTACCTTTTCATCTTCTCTCCCATTTTATTAACTGAACAATATCAAATCCAATCCCTGCTGTACATCATGAAAAGGAACGGTGTCATTTTTAATCAGCTAAAGGCAGAATGGGTGCTTGGGGAGTCTCTCGTCATTGATCCCAGCTTCCTCCAGCAGCGTGGCTGCATTGGGTGACCTCTTGACCCTCGAACTTCTTGATTTTAATGGGGTCACTGGAAGGCAGAGGCAGAGCCAAGGGGCCATAAATTTTGATGAGGAGGTCGCGGAGGTGCAGATGAGGACAGATGCTGCATATTTCAGACTCATTCAGTCATCTGTCCTGTACATAAAACTCTCCTTCATCATCACACTCCTGCCACTTCTGGTTCAACTCTTCACTGTTTTTATATTTATATTATTCAGGTGCTGATGTTAAGTCGGTGTTCGCTGTCCAGCGTCCTCGTCTGCAGCTGCTGCCGCTCTGTGGCCCGGGAAAGATTTCCCTGTGGGGCAATAAAGCGTTTTTGGTTTGATTTGATTTGAGAAGCGCCATAAAAATCTGGAGAGGGCAGAGCTCCAACGAGGCTAACGCATAATGCCTCCATGTAAAATGGAATGAGAAGCGTTTCCTGGATCTGCACGTTGACGGCACCAGGTTCTCACTAAAATGGACGCTTTCCTCTTTGGGTCATGGGTTGGATCACATGACAACAGTCTGAAGGTGATGTGACGTGTTGGCAGTTGAGATTAAAACTCATTTTTTTAGAAAACCAGGACAGCGTTCAGCATTGGATCACGCAACACGTCACACATGTAAAGCTTGCGTGTAGTTGTATTAGATCGGTGCATCATGGTAGAGCTGGCAGCGCTCACACTCCACAGGCTGTGGCCTCTTTTCCTGATCACTGCTTTCCAAGATCACAACGGTTGCCTGCAAACAGCATGTGTGAGCTCTGTAAGTGGTGTGTATTTATCCACCACTCCGAGCACTTTCACAACGCAGGCAACATTCACCCATTCACACGCACGCGTTCATTGAGGGAAGGCTGAGGAGCAGAGCCAATGACGAGCAGTCGACGCGCTCTGCCATGACACGGTGAATGGAAAGTTAACGTGTGCGTACGTGCTTTTAATTCCTGCAGCTTCTTAATTGGATCCACCCACTATCTCACATTCACAGTCTGAGGGGCGGGGCCTCGGACAGCTGGTCCAACCAGAGGAAGTGAACTCAAATTGAACCCGGGTCTATGAAAACATGTTCTGTGTGGTTCGTTGCAGCGAGTTGGGAGAGAGCCACAGAACCGAAGAAGAGGAGGAGGCCTCCCGGCCTGAGGCGCCAAGTCTGACCCTCAGACAGACAACGGAGTGGACGAGCGACAAGGACAATGGTTGTGCTGGAAAATAAATCATGTCATCACCTAAGTATCCAGTCAAAGAGGGATATCGTTTGCTTCCTGAGCAGACCGAGCTAAAAACGGATTTCAGCGTTCAGCCAAAGTCGTGTGGGCATGAGGCAGCAGACTGGGTCAGTTGGTTAGTTAGCTAGTTAGTCATATGTTGACCGTCTGGGGCCGACAAGTACAGACAGGTGTGTTCTTTAGCTTCAGTTAAAAATTAATTCAGTGTCATTATAGAAAAATATAAAGCAAGAGGCTTCTTCACATCAATTAGCAGAAGCGTGCGGCCGCGGTGGAGAGCCAATCATCAGCGACTGTTCAAGCTCGTTTGTCCGAAAGTGTCTGAGTGAGTGAGTGAGTGCAGGTCTGAGTGGCTCTCACCTATGATTGGAGCGTGGAGGGTGCTTCAGCCTCGTCTGCTGGAGCTGGTGGCAATGCCTTCTGGGTAGACACGTTTCAAATGAAATAATTTAATAAATGCAATACAAAATAGAAATACAGTCTGAAGATTTAAAAACACACAAGAAAGAAATAAAAGAACCGTGCACAATATTATAATGTAACTCTAAATAGAAATGTGACAGAAGAGAAATTATACTTTGAGCTGAAGCATAACAATGTGCAAAAATATTTAAGTACACTAAGAATTCAAAATATAACTATGCAGCTAACATGCAAAAAATGACAGCTATGTTCAGAATACATATGAAACATATGAAAGTGTTTCAAACATGTAATTTCTTTGTTCGTTCTTTATAGTGTTATAAAGCAGGACGGTCAGTCATTGTATGTTCGCATTCTACCTGAATCAACACCAACAGCTGGTTTGACGTTTTCATGAGAAACGAAGACAACAGAGTTTGGAGAAACTGCCACCAGTTGTGGTTGTTTAAACGTCTTCAAGTGAACAGATTGATAAAGACCGTTGGTATTAATGTATGTTTTAAGGCTTGGGTGACACCGCGCTCCATTAGCATTAGCCACAGAGCACATGGCGCAGTGAAGCTTTTAAACCCAGGCCGGGGCAGTCCATCTTCCTGTCGGCCGACTAATGAGGGGAGTCATGAAAAAGCCAACACAGGCTGGCTGTTGTTCCTGGATCAGGACGACAACGTGTCGGCTTCACCCTTCAGACGCCATGCGGGTTAGGCTATGTGTGACATCCACAGAGGTGGGCGATGAGGAAAATGATTTGTCACAGAGAAGAAATAAAGTCAGTGCGCACACAGTTCCACTTTCCACGCTAGCGTCAGCCTCGTCTTGAGGTGAATCCATGAAATATGGTTAATGCTGCAGATGATTTTGTTCGGTAATGTGATTGACAGACAGATGAATTGGTTCCCTCTTTCCTAGTTAATGCCAGTTACATGGGGAATTAGCATCAGCAGCTAGTTAGCGCGTGACCTTGAGTTTAACTGGATCTTTGTGCCACAAAGAGAGAAATTCCCTTCAGGTGTTCCTGATCTATTGTGTTCAGATTCCTGTGAAGTCATGTGACCTTTTGATCTTGGAAAGGTTAGAGAAAATATGCCTCAGGAAAGCAGTTCGTCCACACATGGAGTTTGCCATGAGGTGATTTTAATACATTCACAAGATTAGGAGGAACAAAAGGTGGACATTCATCCAGAAAACCAGTAAAAACTGAAGCTGACATGAAAACTGCCTTTATCAGTGAGGACCTGAAGAGCTTTGAATTGTCGCTGCACAATTACTCACAAATGTTTGCAGGAAAAAAATAAAAGCACCTTGATGGGTGTGTGTTTCCTCAGGACACACACACACACACACTGGGGGCTGCTCAGTAATTGAGGTTCTTTGACAAAATGATGGAGGACAATTTAGAATTGTCAGTCAAAGTCAAACAGTGAGCGGAGCCTTCAGAAATGACAGGATAAGAGTATTCGGTGCATAATTTGGTTTCATGTCACTGAACATTTTTTACATTTGGGTTAAATTAGCATTTTATTGAAGCACGCGTGACTGGAAAACAAAACCTGCTCAACTGAGAAGACACTGAAAACTCAAACAGATTCAAATGTCCCATTCAGAATCTCCACAGATGTCCCATTCAGAAAACATAAATATTTATAATTCCACTGTCCTTTATTCTGTCACCTGCTGAACCTGATTTATAGACACCAACTGTCCGTCTGAAATCAAGTTATTAAAAATCGCTTCCTCGAATAGCTTTTTTCTATTTGTTTAATCAAATAGTTTTATCAAGACGAAGAATCTGTATGTAGCTCCAGGAATTTATTTACAAATGTTAAAATCAAGGTACAATAAGTGGGAGCAGCCACCAGAGTCCAGAGGAGGATATAGAAGCAGTTTGATTTGAATTGTAAAATTAAATTATTTATTCATCAGAAAATATTTTGTGAGCAATTTCCGATACCTTCAAATTCAGTTTGTCTCTGCTCAAAGTTTTTTTTTTAACTGTGTTTAAAGTTAAAGACAGCATCAGAGTGTGAGCACATCTTTTTCCATGGACGATTTTACAGTTATGAGAATTAAATTCCCATTTTATACTAAACTGTAATAACACACGCACCAGCTTGGAGTCACTGTATGCAATGGTGCTTCCATGTTTATATTTTTCTCCCTCCTGTGAATTTTCTTTGCTCTTTCATTAGCTGAAGCATTCATCATAACAATCACAGCAGCTCATTTCAAAGCAACTACAGAGGTTCAAGTCAGGGAACCGTCAGCGCACGTCCTCGGGGACGCAGCTCTGAGTCACACACACACTCGGTACATTCTTTCTGTGGATTCATTGTTAGTTTTAGTTTCCACATGAGCATTGGCGTTATTCAATATTCAGATGAATTGTGTTTTTAATAACATTCAAATGAACTTTATTAAAACAATGTGTCGTCAGTTTAGAAGAAGAGAGGCTGCATCCGTCTCATTGGCAGTGAGTCATCAAGGTGCTATCAAGGTGTTATAAACAATATAAATAATGAGGTAACAGTTCCATAAATCTGTGTCTGTCTGTGGCTCACAGATCTCAACAAGGCCAGCACACACACACACACACACACACAGCACCAGTCTATACAAATCTAAACTCATAAAATAATAATAATAAAACTAAAAATAATATGTTTCCTCCTCTTTCCCAGCAGTTGGGCTCTTGATCGAACACATCAGTGGACATCATCTCGTCCAGGATGATGACGAGCGAACAACCTTCATCCTCCACAACAACTCAGAGAAATGAACAAACTGTCTGACGCTGCTGTTGCCTCCAAACACCAACTCAAAAGTCCAAACTGAGAAATTAAAGATGGACTCAGTCGTGTGTGTGTGAGAGGCTCTTAAGCCCCGCAATCGCGTGTGTGTGTGCCACAGCCAGCCAAGCAGGGCGGCAGTGGTCAGACTTTTGCTTGGAATCACAAAGCCAAAAGCAGATAAAGGAGCAACTCAATTCCACAACGGCGCTCGGTCCCGAGCCGAACGGCAGCTTGCAGGAGGCTCGTAAGCCTCTTATAGCAGCAGCTTGTTTTTATTTATTCTGCCTCTTCCTCCATTCATCCTCATCTTCGCTGAAACAGTGTCAAAGGCTGGGGCCGACATCAGCGCAGCAGGCCGGCTGTGACATAGATAGAGGGTTTACAGGACGACAGGTCTGACAATCAGTCAGATCAAACTCTGCAGAGGTGGGGGAGGGGGAGGGGAGGGGGAGGGGCTAATTGTAAGTGAAGAATAACAAGTAAACGTGAAATGAACAGGTGGAGGATGGATGACTCAACGTTTGTGGCTGTGATCATTTCAGGGACAAGTAGAGTGTGTGTGTGTGTGTGTTTGTATGTGTTCGTTCTCCTTTATATAAAAGGCGTCTCCCAGTGTTCACATTTGATTTGAGCTTTAGGGCAATACACTCGTCTTGGGTCTTTGTCAGCTGCTGGCACAGATTTCCTCCACACACACACACACGGTGGGCCTGGGTTCGGCCCTCAGCAGCCACAGGCCTCGTCGCAGTTAATAAGTTTGGCCCCGAAGCTTTTTCCAGACTGTGCTTGCCATAAATTTCCCCTCACAACAATTATTGATTAAATGTTTTTTCCTTAATAATGCAAAGATATAAATGTGGGTGCTCTCAATAGATTAGGAGTGTGATCTGATCAGAGACGTGGGTAACAGCAGGGATTTCAATCATACGAAGAGACAGATGAGAATGGAGATATGGGGGAAGCAACAATCAGATGTGTGTGATATGCAAATCAGGCTTCTGCAGACGTCCCCTGAGTCATTTACCTGCTGAGTGCTTCCAGTAAACTCTATTATTGATTCCACGCTCCTCCTTTTTTTCCCTCAAAAAACAACACAGTGTGTCTGCGTTGGTCCTGAGAGGCTCTTTACTAAACTCAACTCCCACAGAAATGAAGAAAAACAAATAAACATCAGGGTTTCTGGAATGTAAGAATGTTCAGCACAATGTTTAAAATATGTTGCTCAATCAACTTTCATTCACATGTTCCTAATTGTATTAAGACTTCACTTTTTAATCACTTTTGAATTGAAACATTTATTCTGTATGTACAGTTTGGTTATTTCTCATTAATAAAAAACAAAACCACCGTGGAAATGATCATGGTGTTAATATTTACAGTGGTGTTGAATCCATTGATCCTCATTCTTGGTGTTTGACATCCAAACCCAGGCAGCAGCTTCAGATCCAACAACCAGAGTCAGGGTTCAGCTCGTGTAACAGAATCCATGAATCCAATCCCAGACGCCAACATGAAATAAAACATGCGTCGCCTAGGCTGTTAACCTGCGAACCCTTCCATCAACAGGTTTACACAGAGCCGTCGCAGCCAGGAGACTGGGCTTGTTTCATGGGTGCTCCGTGCACAAATTCATATCTGGTACAAACACTTTGGATTTTATTAAAATCACCTCATGGCAAACTCCATATGTGGAGGAAATTGCTTTTCTAAATCATATTTTCTCTCTCTTTCTTTATCCCTGCTTCCAGGTTATTGGCTGTGAAGTCCACCTCTCATGATTCAGGCCAGCGCTGCACTGAGGGATGGATCTACAAATTGGAATAACAGGGTAATGAGGTAGAGATATGGGTAAGCCCTCAATCTCTGAGCTGTGTGCCTCTCTGCAGCCACTGGTCCACAGCACGCCGAGTCCATTTTACAGGACGTGTCAAACCATGTGGTCGCCGTGCCCTCGGATGACATGGACCAATTGGGGGTCACTGTGGTCACTGGAGGACTGATGGATCGGTGAGTGATGATCAGCCATTTGGATTTTTCTTCTCAAACACAAACACGAAACAGATTCACAGGAACTGGACTTTGGATGGTGTTTGTAGAAATCTGTTTCAGAGACATGTGCTGGTCATGGATGAGGCCCAGACACACAGGACATGAAACACTGCCTCACTTTGCATTGGCCTCATGATTCTAACAGTTAAAAAAGGAGTTCAGGGACGGCTGCTGACGTGCTGATGGAAAACCAAACTGGTTCACAGGAAGAATGGGATTAGAACCAACTAACTACAACACTTGTTGTGAGGTGATGCAGGCGTTGGTAAAACTGTTGGTAATTGACAGTTTCCACTGTTCCTCAACCGTTATTATTACTGTGAGTGGTTTTAAAGTGCCTCGCTGCTGTGGCGTTGTTGATTGAATGTTCCCACAGAGCAGGTCAACACGTACATTCACCATGTTCCCCGACAGCCATCATACCGCTGCACGTGAAGCTGGAGTTTCAGTCGTCATTTGACAAAAAGCCTTGTAATGTCTTTGTGAATTTTTGAATAAGCTTATTATTGAAAAAATTCTAATCTTGACTGTTACTCAGATAAACGTGACACGTCCTTTGTATACAAAGGAAATCATGTAATCCACGTAGCTTAGCAACAAGGACCGATAATAGAAAACAGCGACCACAGAAAATCAAAGCACTAATGGATAAAATTCCATGGAACCCTTGTTTTTTTTTAGCTAGCGCTTTGGACAAAATATATAAATATATGCATTTCTCACTCCTTGAGAGGGCGGAATTAAATCTCAGGTACTGTAGCATTAGTGGAGGTGGCATGCTGCAGTCGCTGCAGGAGCTAACCCCGAGCGCACCGCCTGCTCCTTCAGAGGGGCGACTGTGCCCGCTGAGTGGATCCCTGCGGTCTGCTCGCCTCTGAGCCGCTGATGAAAAGAAACACTGGGCCAAAACATGCCACACACACACACACACACATTGCATCCTGTAACACTGTATCCACGCTATTGGATGTAATACTGTAACCCGTGGTTCTCCCTCAGGTTTCTACCATTTTCCCCTGTTCCTGACCCTTACTGAGGGTCTAAGGACAGAGGCTCTTGCCCACATGCTCTTAACTCTGTGAAGCCCTGTGTGACTAACTATGCTTTGTAAATGTGGGCTACATAAATAAAATTGGGTTTGATTTGATTTTCTCCCTGTGGTCGACTTGCTTCAGGTTTTGGCAACTCCGCCCCCGACCAGTTTCGGTTACTTCAGTTTTGTCGGTGTCCTCAGATGACGTGAACAAATAATGAGGAAGTGAACACAGAGCAGAGACAGACACTCTGCTGATGCTCGACACTAGACGAGACTGTGGTTGAAGCTTTGTTTGAAACTGCTGGGGTGGAGCTTCAAACAGGTTCAGTCAAATGATGATACATCTGCTTCCACTTTGGGAACTGCAGCATTCTTGTTAATCATCCGTTCTTCCAGGAGAGGAGGAGCTGTGATCCTGTCCTGCCCCGCTCAGACATTCAGCTGACTCGTGTTTTATGTGCGCACACGCTACGTCCCAGACAGCTAGAGCACAGCCGATCCTCTGGTCCCGAGCCCTGCATCACGTCTCTGCCTCAGCCGGACAATAAGCAAATCATTCCCCTTGAAATCCAGCACAGAGCAAAGCTACAGGATTCAGTCCAGCCCGTGGACGCTCCATGCTCCCTTCACACAACAGCCTCTCCGGGGGGAAACACGACATGGATAAAACCAATTTGATGCAGTGACTGCGCGGCCCCCAAACTGTCTCTAATCATCTTCCCCTTTCACCACTGCGTCACTCGCTCACTCGCATTGTAGTGTTGAGTTCAAATGATTGACATCATAATGGGCTCTGCTAAATCATGATAGAGGTCAAATTAGAATTTAATCATCTCCCTTTTACCCCTCCTCCCCCGAGGGCAGCATGAATAAACATGATGATGGGCTGGTTGTGCAGAAACTGTGATAACTCTCTCCATTCTTCTCTTTTGTCCCGGCTTCAAAGAAAGGAGAGAGGGCGGAGTAAGTCATAAGAAAGTCTGAGATAGGGAGATGAAGTGAGTGAGAATCCCACATCTGTTACACATCAGTGCTTTAAAGATTGTGTCAGGCGCAGTTTCCAGTTTGACGGTTTGATCAGCGACTTGGTGCGGAGCAGAAATTCCTCCACTTTAACTCATCGGTGGAGAACCCACCAGCCTGGTTCAGGATGAGACCAACCACCGAGACAAGGGTCCGCATCCCTAATTCTGTTTCGGTTCAAGTTGCCCTGTGAAATTAGGAATCAGATCACGGTTTTCCTCCATCACTTCATCCATCGATGGTCCACTCAAGGCTCATTTGTTTTCAACATTACACAAGAATCCAGAAGATGATGAAGGAGCGTTCCGCCGTCCTCTTTCTGTGCACGTCCTCTTCTTTGCTGAAATGAAACAGCAGATAGAGCTCTACACGGTGAGCAGCATGGAGTTAAGGACTGTACTTGTTTTATCAATCGAAGCCGAGCTTCTTCTTGGAGGATGAGTATTTGCCTGCGGTGTCGCCCGATCTACTTAGAGGTGAGAAACAAATACCGGCAATATATTTAATACCCCCTGAGATTGTGCAGCGGCAGGCCCATGGCGCCAAATCGTCCTTACGGGCTTACAGGCAGAGCTGGGAAGTAAATAAATAATTCACTATCAAAAAGGAGAGGGGCATTATGCTTTAGTGGACAATAAAACAAGCGGCATGTCAGAGATAGCAGCTGCTGCCCACAGAAAGAAGAATACCCACACTGCTCAGGGAGGCAGATATAAATCCTCGCAGCAGTCTGGTCGTGCTGAGCGCACAAAAGGCCAGACAGACAATTACTTCTGGACTCCACCTCAGTCATGTGTTACAGCCCGTAAAGAGCAGGACATACAGAATGGGAGTGTTTACGTATTGTACCTTAAGAGTGCGACGAGTACTGCGATGGAGCGTGAAGACCCAGTTCAGGTTTCATTTTCAGATTAAGATCAGAATTTGGTTTAGACTTGTCACACTGAACTCTTGACTTGTAGACATGGCACATGGAATACAGTATGTTTTGGGTTTGATTATAATAACTGATTATTTAACAGTTCATTGGTCTCCCAGGTGCACTCAGTGTTTGCAGCGAGTCCGCAGACAGTTTCCTGGGCGGAGAGTTGGTTCATTCTCTGAAACAGGACAACCAATTTCAAGATGAAAATGAAAAGCCATCCACAATAACTCAGATTCTGACTCTCTACCCTCCGAACCAACAGAAGCAGTTTGACCTGAGCAGAGATGGACCTATTTTTAGAGAAAGCAATATCAAGGCTGGAAGAAGAAGAAGAAGAAGAAGAAGAAGAAGCTTAGCAACAGCCGCTCCGAGTGACGCCTGAGCTGCTAAAGATTCACAGGAAAGGAAACTGGTGATGCTCTCATGAGGGATGAATCCAAATAGGATTAGTAATACAAGACCAAATCACAAATTATCACTGACCACTGAAACCGCCGTAACAAGTGGAATCAGAGCAGCGAACTGTTGGCAGCATCATTAGCTTTAGGGGTAGAGATCTGTGTCATTAGCAAAGGTAGGAGGAGAAAGGGACGACAAAGACAATGTCCTCAATACATTCAGGGAGGCCGTGACCAGGATGTTGCACCTACAGAGTCGTATCTAAACAGACAATAGATTTGAGATGGTCAGATCAGGGCCATGGGCAGACACAGCAGAGTAACAGGGACAGCATTCCTGTAGTAATGCGAGGGTGGAAGGCCGGAGGACACGAATCCGTCTGGGCATGCACATCCAGCCTGGTCCCTGGAAATCATCTGTGAATAGCATCATCACATCAGGATTGAGAGAGGATCATGGGAAAAGGTTGTGTAGTGTGGTTTTGATGCAGCTTGGAGCCACGTCTGTTGGAAAGTGCTCAAAAGAAGCTAAACAGCATTACATTCAGAGCAGATATTAAGGAACCTGCTCAAACACAAAGGGAGCAACTGAGTGGAGACATGGAGGTTCACTTCTCTCTGTTGCCTTAGAAACGTCTCTCTGGCCGGAAATCTGAGGCAGAGAATTTTATCATGCTTCTGTAGGACGTTCAGATGTTCTCCATCGTGTTGGTGGGTTGATTAACATTACAATAGTTTGAAACCTTTCACTGTAAATATCTTCCACTGAGGGAAAGGTTTTTCGGTGAATCTTCAGCTGACAGTGGTCTTTCTCACATCTCTTCCCCCAACACATTAAAAAAACCTGAACTCCAGATTTGGACCCCCACTGGGGCCTGCTCCATTCTTCAGCCCTGATCTTCAACCGACTGCTGGAAATGCTCGCAGCAAGATCCCAAGAGCAAGGCAACGTGCCCTTTATGAGTCACATGTTTGGATATTATTTCATTCAATTTGAAACCCGATGCACCCACATCTCCTCCTACACTCCACCTACCGTCGTCTACCGTGACTCAAACAAAGACATTTGCACTGTAAACCTTTGAGGCACATCTAAATATAGGAGGAAAGTTCCCAGTTTTACCTCGACAAACTTTTGAAAACATGAATAATTGTATAGGACCCAGTGTAAGGATCCAAAGGGGATAGTATGTCTATGAAAATATTAAGAGTTGATACAGAAGATCAACTATCATAACTATGAGGGCAAGAGAGGCAAAGTAATGTTTTGTGTGATTAAGTTTATGTTACAGCGTAAAGGAATTATTTTATTTTTAATATACTGCTCATCAGTGACACTGTCCTTGGTATCTTGGAGTGATCTTTAAATCACTGAAGCTGACTTGTAAACCATAAAAATGTCCTGCAACAAAATGGATCAAAGGTAAGCATAATAACGGTTTAGTTTACAACGATTCATTCATATTTTACTATGAGATGATAAAACCACATACATGAAAATAGTGACACGAATTGCATTTGATTAAAATACAGTTTATGCTAAAACTACCGGCTGCATAAACATTGTTTTAAATTGTGGGATGAGTTGTACCCAAAATGACAATGACTGGATCTGTCTGGCCTTGGTGGAGCCACGGTTGAGCTGCAAAGTGAAAATACAAAATCGAAATTCCTCCCAGCATTACAACAACACGCTTGCCCTCTACTTCCCTGGATCTCCTTAAATCACACCCTCCTCAGTCCAGTGGGTTGGTTTGGTTTTTCCGTCTGTGAGTGATGTGGCAGTGTGAGAGGAAACAGATGCTGGTGCAATCCTCCAGGACATCTCATGTAATGTAATAAAGATGCCATCTGACAGTTCCTGCTGTCAAACCTCTGCTCTGGTCCCCCAGTGTTCACTTGTGTTTGAGCAGAAGTGGAAGGGGCAGATTCTCCTGATAGGGGATGTAAGAGTCACATTGGGGCGTGGGAGAGATTCGGTTTGAAAACTATTTGGCTTTTCTTCCCATGCACCGTGCATTTCAAGATGTTGCAGCATCTGTTAGCTGTAATCTGTCGCAGCTCCACAGCAGCACATGGAGGCAAAAAGAATGCATCTGGATGTGTGCAACATGCAACCTGATGCCTCACACCTACGGACCCTTGACGAGTCCTCCAGGGCTGCGCACTAATGAGGTGATAAATAACAAGGAGAATAGGGGAGATGGAGGGTGGGAGGGCGCGGTGAAATCATTCGTTTCCACATTGTTTGCCTTGAAATCCGTGTCAGAGACGAGCTGCTTCTCAGCGGGGGACCCTCCACTGGAGAAAATCTGATTTTCAGGCCTCATCAAATCCTCCATGCCCCCATCTTTACACCAAAGGATCCATCTAAAGTCAGGCGAGTCTGGATCATTGGCAACGTGAAGGTGTCTCCACAGGAGGTCGTTTCTTTGACTGAGTCTCCAGCCCCGGTTTGATTTGGACCCAGCCTCCTCCGCATGGCTTTGAGTTGTGTCAGTAACTCTGCAGTCTCCAGTCCACGGCTTCATTAGGATATCTGCAGGGGGTCATGAGCTTCTGACAGACACTCACACATCCCGAGACATCACGAGTGGGTCCAGCTAACAAGAACGTTGGGAAGTTGTGAGTGGACACTGCTGAGAGGCTGCTGCCAGGGATACTTCACACAAAACTTTTATAATAAGAATGTAGGAAATGTATGTTGACACCATAATTAATGTGTATGTGGCAGGATAACTGGTGCGGATGGACGTTGGCAGTCATACTGAATTAGGCCGACTGACACATGTTGAAGTGAACACAGAGAGGAAACCCCTTCACTGGGAAAATCTTCCTGAAGGGGCATCCTTCGTCTGTTATTCACACGGTGAAGAAATAAAAGACGTTTGAAGTGATACAGACTCTTCGTGGAGCGGAGGCATCATGGGAGTGGGCCTTTGGAGAGAAGTGATCAGGCTGGGTCACCTCCCAGGGAACCAAACCGGTTTTAGTAGAGATATGATTTTATAATGTCTCCTTATTCACCTTCATTATTTCAAATCAGTGTGGTTTGTTAAAAGTGGTATGGAGAATATTTTACCCAGAGGTGCTGCAGTATACTCCTCCCTCTTGTTTTATCTTTTAGCCTTGTAGCTCTGCTGCTTGTATCTCTTCATTACACTCGCTCCCACAGTATCTGGCCGCGATCCCTTTAGATTTTTCAATTAATCAGGCGTGCGTCACAGCTCATTGGCCGGCTCCTGGACCGTAACATTTGTTTGAGTTGAAGGGAAGTGAGACAGTCCACAATACAAACAACGGAGAGAAAACAATCAGTGGGAAAGAGGTATTTTTATTTTTTATCAGCGGAGCCGGGGCTGTAGTGGAATCCTGTAAGTGGTGTGAAACTGAAGCTGTGAAACAATGACGCTGTAATTATCAAAGTGAATCTGTTTACAAGGTTGTGTGAGTTCAATTATGATGTTGTAATACTGCTCTTACAAAGAGTCGCTGTGCACCTGCCTATTTACGCTGTTACCCAACAATCAGCTGACATCCAGCATACCACTCCCATCCAGGATCCAAGCTGAGCCGGAGCTTCAGTCTAGGAAATGACGGCTGATCTGAAGAAGGACAGACCCGCTGACTAAACCACGGTACCTCTGGTAACCAGCGGCTGTGGTCAGCAGAACCCACAGGATGTGCTACAGCAGCAGCAGACGATGACAGGCTCAAGCCCTCACAGGCGAGAGCAGAACTCTGACACTGCAGAGGGGACAGCTGAAGAAGACCCTGACTTCTGCAAACAGGCAAACAGACGATAGGGTCCGAATTTGGCGGAGGAGGCAGAGCGCCCGTGATGGAGAAAGATTTTCTGTCGCAGCGTCTAAATCCTACGGAATGCCTCAAACATTGGGAGCAGTAGGGTTAGGAGGAGGACATAAATAAACCACCTCAATCATGTGATGCTGGTGTTGACAGCACAGTGACACTGGTGTCCGCCCTCATCACCAAAAGGTCTCGTATCTCATTGTCTGTCCAATTCAACGTGTTCTCTGGCATTTTCTACGTCTGCGTTTGAGATTGGGTTTGTTTTACACTTTATCTGAAGATTCTCCAGGTCAGACAGTTCCTAATGTTGATGAAGACCAGTTAATATGCTCTTCCTTCACAATGCTCAGATACGTGGACGAGCAAGTCCTAACATTCAGAAATGCGTGACTGTCCGTTCTGGCCTGAAGTTCAGGGTGGATCATCCTCTGTGGAGTGTTTACTGAAACCTCAGGGTCCTCTCACTTTGCTCCTCGAGGAGAGTAAAATCACATTCGGGACAAGTGAGAGATGAGACGGGAGAAAATCTATTCTGTTGTTTGAGGGTCGGAGGCACTGGGCAGCCTCTGTTCCCTGAGCTGCCATCGATCTGAGCGTGTGATTAATGAAGCAGTTGCCAGGAGGAGGGATCCATGAGCGTTGTCTTCACTTTCCTCAACGTCCCTCAATGGCTCTTGTTGATGCAGCTAAGTGCTCTGAGGTAGAACCTTTCTTTTCTCCATTACACAGGTCTGGATGTTTCCATTCAACTCCAGCCTATTGACAGCACACTGCTGTACGTAGTAACAGCTTTACTACTTTACATTGCTTTATATAACATGTTTGCTCTGTAGAACCAGTATTTATATGCATATACTGTGTAAACCAAATATTGGTGCCGAATACCAAGTGGAGAAAGTAAATCATCATGTGACTCCATCACGGTCTCGGCTCCACGTCAACAGCAAATCTGGTCAATACTGGATGAATAGAAATGCCGGTGGAAGCACTGGTTGCTCGTAGAAACGACCATCTGGACATGTTGTGAACACCAGCGCACGGCCCTCAGACACGTGGAGGCGGAGGCGATCCTCCAACACCAGCTCCGGCAGACATGGCAGACACCTCTGTGCTACTGTACTTTCTCAAAAACTGGTCTCACTTGTACTTCAGAAAAGTTTTTTTTTTTTTTTCTTTTTTTTTTTTGCCAAACTTGCTCTGACTCTCATCCCCTGAGAAATGCCAGCGAACAAGAAAGAGCTAAAGGATCATTGTGCGTGAGCAAAAAAGTCTTAAGCTAAAAGGCAATGTAGCTCAGGCTAAAAATAGACCAACCACCAATCCTCACTTCAGAGGGGAGTGGAGGAGAGGAGGAGAACGGGGGAAAGAGCTCATTTGACTGGATTGTGGCAGTAAAACTGAGAGTGTGGAGGAAATGAGGCAAAGTTTTTGTGCGAGGCACAAAGAGTGAGTCTCTACCACTGGGACAAAGTCGCTGTTAGAGGTTTTTTTTTTTTTTTTTTTTGCTGAAAGAAACAAAAATGGTGCTTCTTCTTGGATAGAGAAAATTCTGTGACTGGGTAATGACTGTGCACGCGGACTGAGGAGGATGCGTGTGCAGTGACATGTCACACAGCTCAGTTTGATTAAAGCTGTGCTTCATCTCATTTCTATTTTTAATGTGGCATCGCGACTTATCGTTTGCTCTGCCAACTCTTCCGGTAACTTAAAGCGATGCTTTCTAAAGTGAACTCTGGAATGACGATGTCTAGAATCGTGTAACAATACATGAGAGTTACACAAGTTTTTTTGAAGGGTTTGTTGTTGTATTTGAAGCTGGGAGGGAGGACACATGCTCGCCATTACCTCTCTTGTCTTCATCAAGAACATGAGGGCCGTTACCATGGCAACTGGATCCCTGACAAGGGGGTAAAGTGTGACACAAAGGCGATATCACAACATCGTGTCATTTGCAAATATATCAACTTTGCAGCATGTCAGGAGCTGCGAAGATTAAAGAGAAACCATCTGAGAGTTCATTGGCAGCGCCGCCTGTCAGAGCGCCGCCGCACAGCAGCTCCCCGCTGCCGAGATAAAGAAGAGAACGAAGCCGACATGGTGGAGGCCTTTCAACGCGTCATGTTTCACTGCAATTTATTGCTTTTCATGAGCCACTAAAAGGAATTCCAGATATCGGCTCAAGACTTGGAGACACGCTGCTGCTGTACAACAACACTTGAGGCTGCGAGTGTGAAACTCACAGTCTCTCATGAAGCTGCTCTCTAGCCAACAGACAGAAAAAGACTGGTCATTTTATGATTTATTTTTTGAGATTTATTTTTATTTTAAATCCAGGTGAAAAAAAAGCATTTGTTAAAAATTAACAGGCCAAATAAATAAAAGTCTTTCTGTCCACAGGAGGGTGAAGAAGAAACCATGATCCTTTTCTTCTGTTACATCACAGGTCATAAATAAGGGCTCAAAATTACGAGACAGTGAGCAGAGGTGGAAACAACGGCACACCGACTAAAGCGAATGAGATAAACAGTCCTGACAGTTGTTTGTCTTCTCTTCGAGGAAACTCCCACCGAGGACTCACCTGTGAGGAGAGCTGTTTGCATATTTCTCTTTGATATCAGCGTGGGGGAAAATAATATTATGTCTGGCTCACGATATGAAGCCACACCGGCCGGCAGTGCACTTATTCATATTCATGCCTTCACCTTCAGCTCCCTCACTGTGGCTTCTATAGATCTGGCTTTTTCTCTTCAGTGTTAATAGTTTGCTTACTTTGCTTCTAAGTAATGTTTTTTTTTTTATTAGACAATATGTCCTAAAGTTAATTCCCAGTCCACTCAAGTGTGAAGAGTCGAAAAGAGATCATTTAATGAGACCAGAGGTTAATTGTTTCCCAGATGATATCCTGCACCTTTGTGCTGCTCTATGTCCTGGAACAACACGGTCCTTTATTTCATCATCACGATATAATACCCAAAAAAAAACATCTTTCATTCTGAAGTTCATGCTTGACATTTTTAAAAAGTTACACAGATTCTGTTCGACCATATTTCCATGGCAGAGGCACAAGACGAGAAATCTACATAAAGCAGTTTGTTCTGACTTTTAAACGAGCTGTAATGCAGTGGTTATGTAATCCATGTTTTGCAACAAGTATTGCATAATGGTCTATTTTCATCTTCTTAATGCGCAAATGTAAATGTGTTTTCTCAATAAATATAGATTAGAACAGTGGAAACTGAATAACCAACTGTCTTCAGTCTTGGAGTGAACTAACTGTAACTGCAGTGATGATCAAACACTCTCGGCTCGTTCAGAACCATCACAATAACGATATACTACCTCAGAGGTTCTGGTCTGTTCTGTTTCCTGGAAACATGACGGTCGCCCCTGCCTGTTCGCTCTTCCTCACCCCTTCTCCTCCTCTGCCTCACTCCGCCTGATGTTTCCTCTCACTCACAGCAGGATTTCAATCTCTGTACCTGCCTGGAAACAACCCTACTGCGACCAAACAGGTAGCAACTTTTCCAGATAAAAAAAGAAAAGAGAGAGAGAGAGAGATTAGGTCGGTGTCAATTTAGAAAGACAATACACGACACCTAAGAGCATGAGAAATGGTTCAGACATGGCCGTTGGATGGCGCTTCCCAAGCTCCATCAAACATTTCTACATAAGCTTGGTTTCCTCTGGAAAATCAAAATAGCATTTAGCATATCAAGTGCCTCTGAGATATAATAACACAAATATAACACAAGCATTGAATCAAACAAAATGGTCTGGTGTCAATCACTGTTTTTTTATCAACTAGAGAGTTTCCAGATCCAAACTCAGTTTTATAAACGTGCTGTTTTATCCACACTGGTTTCTCCTCATTGACATCCAGGCAGGATGGACTGAGCCGCCTCAGGGGGAGGCGCCGAGCAGATGTAGAACAACAGGAGCTGCACCGCGCTCAGCTGCATTTACAGATGCTCCTGGATGATGTGGAAAAGCAATCAAGAGGACAGAGGAGGGAGGAGATTCTTCAAAGCGCAGCCTTCAGTCGAGCCAGTTTCTGCATGGGAGGAGAACCCAGCAGGAGCCGCTCCCCTGCTCCTCCACCCACCCACCTGTACAGCACATATCTGCTACATTCACCATGACCACTCCATGGTTTGTTTCTATTTACACATTTGCTCAATTTAAATTTACATTTGTTTAAGTCTACTAAATAAATATACCATCATTATGGATGTATATATTCTTTAAACATTTTTGTGCTTAAGACTCACCAATGAATACTTTTACACAGTGCGGGGGGGAACCGTGTCTGAGTGCGTTTTTACTTTTACGTTCATACCTTTGCAGGTTTTAAAAGTAGAAATTATTATATTCTTATTATTATTTATATGATGTCTGTTTTTTTCAAATAAGGGAAAAAAGAGTCTCTGGCGAGTTCTACCTCCCCGGCAATACATGCTGGGAGAGTGTTGAAAACTTTATTTAATGAGTGTAGCTAACACTGTGTAGCTCCTCCAGTCAAATGGTGTCAGGTGACAGTAAAGGAAGTGCAGTTACACGGAACATGCGTGTTTCTCAAAAGATGATGTCCATCACGAGGCCACGCCCCTCTGATGTGACTAAAGCGTTATTGCTCGTGCCACCTACACGGATCCAGCACCCCTCGGCTCCTCAGACCTGACGAGCCAAAGGCGTCCTGAAGCAGAGTTGATGATGTTTCCAGCGTCTCAGGGGGTTGGATCACAGCCGCTGGTAGGTGGGGTCTGGCTGTTACTGTCACACACCGCCGGCAGTGGTGTTGAATTTGCCAGTTTCCCTAATCTGTTTGTTTACCTCCTGTTTTATTTTGGTAAGGGGTTTTCAGTCTTCCTGTGTGCAAGGTGTCTGTCTTTGTCTACATCATCCCTGATTGGTCTGCACCTGGTGCTCATTACCCCTCTGCCTTTATATACTCAAGCCTGGTTATAGAAAGTTTTTGCCACGCCTTGTTGAAGCCTTTTGACCTGTTTGACCTTTTCCTGTTTTTTCCCCTCACTGAAGCTAGAAGCTGACTTTTTGTTGAAGTTTGTTGACCTCCCTTGATTTTTGCTCGCTAGGAGTCTTTTGAGTTTTCCCCTACTTGTTACCGGCTGATGAGATCAATAAACCGCCTTTTTGCAAAGCCTGTTCTCAGTCTCGTGCATGTGGGTCCACGCGGTGTGCTTCCTCGTAACAGTTACCTGAGTTGTAGGTTTGTTGTTCCACCGTAGACAAATGGCTCCATTATCGACGAAGGCTGGAGCGAAGCATATATTCCTCTGGAAGGTTGTGATGCCAGCATCCACCACATATTGACTCCGCCCCTGAGTTAGGAGCTGGCTCCATCAGGGAAATCACTCAGCCTGAGAATGAAGCGCTCCCTCAGGCGGCACTCCGCGCCACACGCCACATGGCTGTTGTTATTAAAACCGTTTATAATTCCGTGCTTTTCTTAAAGTCATCAAGAGCCGGGATTAGGACACAGGCCTAATCCAGCTCCTTCACTGCTGGAACACAGAAACCTGACCATTTTCATTCTGTTTTCAGGATTTCGTTACTCAGACACAACAAAAGTAACGAATAACTGAACACAACAATAATTGTTGTTTAACAACAGTTAAAGAACAACAGAATCACAGTTGTTGAGGGTTTGAAGTCCACAGAGACAGTTTGAGCACGCGCACACACACACACACACACACACACACACACACACACACACACACACACACACACACACACACACACACACACACACACACACACACACACACACATTCCTTATTGAAACACCTGTGACTCAACCATGCGTCTCTCTGCCACATCCTTATTTTTACTCCTGCTATCTGGTTTGATAGAGATGCCTTCAATGTTTCCATGGCAACACTAAAAAAATATGTCTCTGACTGAGGCGTTGCCTGAACCAAGACAGAGGAGAGGAGAAAGAGGAGAGCAGCTCAAGAGTCAACGTTCAGACCGATCCAATGCAATCACCACATCTGGACTTCAAAAACCAGATTAAGAAATGTTGTCAGTGACCTTCCTTCACACCCAGGGTTGTGGACATGGGAATAAGTGGCATATGGCGCCTGTGAGTTAGTCCACACCGTCATTGTGTGTTTTCAGGGTCATGGACCAAAGACCTGAGAGGCTGGGGATTGTTGCATGTGAAGACCTTTGTTGTTGTGTGTGTGTGTGTGTGTGTCCACCTGTGGAGCCCTGAAACGGGAGGCATTAAAAGATTGCATCTGACCCCACTGAGTAATAACTTCTCAGGGAGGAGGACTAACTTTATCTTTGGCCGACAGTCCTTCTTTTATTCCCCCCCCCCCTTCTGTTAGCAGTTTCACTGGAGCCGGATCACACCTCCTCCACTCTCTCTCTCTCCCTACTGGTACACTGTATTCCACTGATGTTGGGTGGTGTTAATACTGATAATAAATGAAAGGAATAACAGAGCTAAAGCCTTGAGAGCGATGTGGGGAATCCAAATTCCAAAAGATGCGTGGGCGTGGTCAATGACAGCAGGTAGGACTTTATTCGGTGTTGTAGAAGACATTAAGACATTTAACTGTCATTGTAAATAGAATACACACTTGTACTTCACCACCTCCAGTAGGCTCACCACCCGCAGGAGGTCTCTGAAGGGACTGGTGCAATGTGATTTGGGTGGCGGTCGTGGGCGGGGGCCCCTGCTTAGACTGCAACCCCCGCGACCCGGTCACGGATAAGCGGTTGGAAAATGACACGACAATGACATGACTTGTACTTCATATATGTTCATACTGTGATCTATGTTATATGAAGTCTCAGACTCAACCTCACTTATCGTGTTTTTAATGTTTAATGTTTTTCAATAATCTGCTGCACATCAAATCCGATTTTCCTCTAGTGATGTGAGTGTGTGTGGCCTGGTGCTGAGACGATCCACGCTCACAAGCAAACAACGACCTCTGCATCGTCATGAGCCCCGGTGACTTGGCTCCAATTAAGAGGAGGCACAAAAGGAAAAGCTGTTTTCCAGAGTGTCTGTAATCATGTTGTTTCTTACGGGAGTTCAGTCGCTGACAATTCCACCAAATAAAGGAAATGACGATGTTCTTTGGCCCCCGCCTCTGAAACCACGGGACAATGAGCTCCTGCATCATTCAAGGCGATCACAGGACCTGGCTGTGGCTTTATTTCCTCCACTGTGGCCACAGGCCTCCAGCAGTGACACACACACACACACACCTGTGAGCCAGTCCTACTGGAGATAATGGGAGCCATTTGGCTTTTTCAAGGAAGGTTTCAGCTGCTGAATATGTACGTGAGCTGCAGTCACTGGAGCCTGGGCCATCGTCTCATCTGCAGCCGTGAGTCAGACGTGCCTCTGGAAGGGAGCACCGCGTTGTCTCCTAGAACCTGTAAATCTAATCTAAGCTAATCTGATGGGTGCACGGTTTTCTGCACTATATTCCAATGCACCCAATAACGTTTGAGGACTTAGAAATGATTTTAACCAGTGTAGCAAAAAACATTTGCATGAAGGAGCAACATCCCAGTCACCATGAAGGCTTTTTCTGGATTCAGGTACACACAATGGGTGCCTCAGAATAACCCCATCAAAACAAAAAGGCCAAAAATATCCTGCAAAAAAAGATCTACAACGGTAAAGAACACGTCGACTGTGGGATTGCACCATCCAAAACAAACTTTTTGAAGATGTAGGTTGTTCCCTGTTTCCTGTAGTAAAGGGAATTATGATGAACGGGAGAGGCTGCCCTCAGGGACTAGTAGGATCCAACTTCAGTGAAGACTGTGTATATATACACACAAATACATATATATATATCGGGATTTTGGGTGTACATGTGTGTGTTTGTGACTGCAACAGTCCTTCGTCTGCTTGAACACGTCACGAGCGGCTCTCCCAGTCATGCGCTCTCGCCTGCGGTGGTAAATATGAGAGGAGCTCTGCTCTGATGCCGGTGACACATGGCCGGGACCCGCTGCACCATGGAGAACAGCTGCAGCTGGATTAAAAAAATGCTTTATGATTCTTCGGCTCACCGTCCCACAGCAGCTGATACGGGAGGTTATCGGGTCATTCCTCAGCACCATTAAATAGGACAGGGCTCGGACAGCCCTTGTTTTTTTAAGCACTTGAGCCTTATCATCCATGAAAAGTGCTGAAAATGGGCGGATCTGGGGACCCCTTGTTGTAGGAACCCATCCATCCATCAACTGCACCTCCTCCTCAAACCCCTTCACCTTATCTCCCCAGTCCTCCCTGAACCTATTGGATCTTAATACCCAGTGACACCACAGACACAAGAGGGAGGCCGCAGCTCCTCGGCTTCACCTAAGATGATAAATGGCAGCTTCTCAGATTGTTTGTGGTGAAGGGCTGGACTCCAGGCTGCATGGGCGAGTGTATACTGCTGAATTTCTCTCTCAAGAACAATAAAAACATTCTCGATGCTCAGAGTTCTGACTTTAAGCCTGAAATTCTCTCCTCGCCTTGTTTCACACTGGTGGCGTGTTTCCATGGCATTTTTCTTTTCTCTGAAGTCACAAACTGTGTATTTCTTGACTTTAAATCATTTGGATACAGTGCAACAAAAAAAGAGAAGGTGAATCATCTGCTCAGGTTTCAGTCTCTCTCTGCTTGGGTTTGTGTCCGTGCACGGAAGAGTCCCCAGGATTCTCATTGATGAGTTTCAGTTCCAAACCATCCTTGATGCCAGACGTCAGTCATCCTCCATCAATACCAATGCTTTGCTGCAGTGTCCGGCCTCCACGCTGACACAAACCAACCACCATCACTGTCTCTGAAGGTCATTTTAAAATAAACGTAATATGATTAGTATCTTATCAGCATTTCCTGGAGTAAATAGGAACACCACTGGCCTTCCCTTTAAGATCCACATCATCACATCACATATTTATTGGACGCCGGCCTGTGATTCATGCATCTGTGTGATTAACCGAAGAAACAGCCGCACAGTCTGAAGAAAAAGACCCGCACTGTAAATTCTGAACCTAATGAATATGAGAAGAGCTGCAGCCTCTTGGCTCCATTGAGGATGTCTGCATTATTTAATGCTCCTTTACATGCACAGCAGCCGTCAACAATGGGCTCGTTCTAGTGCTAAGTCCATCAGCGTGAGAGTGTAAACACTGACGACAGCTTTGTGCTGAAATATGTTATTGACTGCAGCTGTGCACATTCGCACGTATAAATTCATGCTTGTCGGCGTCCTCCTTCAATATGCAGACTCATTGGAATGTTTCCTTGATACGAATGGACCACTGCGTGAGAAATCTGAAACCTTGGTCCTCTGAGCACGCCGGTGATTTTGTAGTAAATCACATATTAACCCAGGAGTTATTAAGCAAAGCACACAATACACTGCAAGTCACCACACGCTCACCATCAGCATTTATTTATGAACACATTCATACAACAGAGGCCCTCAGGTCTCCATCACAGTCGCTGATTGAAGGGGGAAAGAGACGGCGGCGGCTCTGTGTGTGGGGGGGGGGGGATATTTACTCGACACTACAAACCCAAAGTTTTTACGCTGACATGACCGAGGACCACACAGCCTTAAGCGACTGATCCCATTGGGTTTATTTGGGCTCTTGAAACGATCGGTAACAAAAACAAATCACAACACTAGAACAGACGATAATGATGATAATTTTGGCCACAAAAGGCCACAAAATAAACATAAGGTTAGGTAGATAGGTTCAAAGATGTCTTTTGAAAAAAGACATTTTTTACTCTTGAGTTATTCAAAAGGCCGAGTGGTTGCTCTAATGAAGGACAGGGTTCTTGATTGGAAGACCAGCTGAGTAAATAATGGCCTTGTTGATTTATTTTGTTTGCATATGATGGCATTGTTTGGCTGTATCACCCTGATCCTTGCGGTGAATAAACCTGCTCTGAGAGCTCAGGCAGTGTTGCCTGTAGCGTGTGTGCGTCAGTCAAGACACCGAGACAGAGGGAAGGAAAATCCACAGATGCATGACATATAATATAAACTGGAGCAGTGCCTCAGCCCATTAACGATAAAGGGGGAAGTGGAGGATGATAGGCACACTAATGCATATTAAGCACAACAGTATTGCTGGCAACGACCATCACAAGTCTTTATGTGAAAAGGGGTTTAATGGATAATTGATTAAGCCATAAATTAGCACCCTACAAACAAGCAAATCAAAAGAGCAGAGACAGGCAATTCTTCAGCGGCGCCGGATGTTGCCGATGGAAGCAGCGGGCTTCATGGAGACGCACTTGATTTGTAGTATTTTCTTTCATCTAACACAGCCATTTGTCTCATCTGTCCATCGTCCATCCTGTCAGCAGCCACCCATCATTTTATTCAGTCAGTCCTTTCGGTCGACACCAGAGGATCCATCCACACATTAGTGCGCCACTCAAACAATTCTGCATTGGGGACAAACAGTTTGCAGATCACCTCTCTCCATTTGCCCCTGCACTAAAAACAACATGCCACTTTCCACAATATGGGAAAACATATAAAGTGCTATCCAGCCACTCCTCCATTTATTCAATTCATGAACCCTTCCATTAATCTATTCCTTTACTCACCATGTGTTTATCTAGTCATCTCTTCATCTATTTGTCTGTATACATAGGAATGCTATCCGCTCATATCTATCTATATTTATATAGATATCAATGCTGTTACTGTTTTGAATCATGGACAGAAACCCTGTGTTCATTCACAGATTAATAATTTAATCCTTTTCATTCACTCTTTCCTTTCTCTCTTTCTCTTCTTTCTGTCCACACGGTGATGTTGTTCCCAGTCACCAGCAGCTGTGACCTTGGAGCAGCTCAGTCACCTGCCCGGGACCCTCCTCCCTGGAGAGAACGCTTCAGCCTGGAAAAATACAGCGGACAGAGCCAGCAGGCATTTGACATTTCTCTGACATTTCCATCCCCCTCTCTGTTCTTTGTACATACACCTACTTGTAAACAGTATGATGGCTTTACACAAAACCTCAGATTTTTTTTTTAACAATGGCCGACTGGGAAGCACATAACCTTTTACAAGGCACAGCAAGCATAATGCGAGACTTCAGAGGCTCTCGTGCTTTCTGGTCTCCCACCTTGTTCTGTGAAAAAGAGAGATATTACATATTGGAATGCGCACGCTGGAGGAATAAAAAGATATGTGCAAACATAAGAGTATATGGCTGCTGATGCCAGTCCCTTTATGTTATAATGTTTAATGTAAATCTTCCATGACACAGAATCCCATTAACCAAACAAGCAGTTACATTTCAGGAGAAGTAGAAAACAAAAGGCTTTTGGAGCCGTGCTGCCCCCTCTGTCTTCTCCTTCAAATGAAATTATCCTTCCTAACCTCAGCGCCGCCCCATTGCTTCACACTGCCACAGTCACATTACGTCCTTCTCTGACTTCCTGTTTCTACACAAAATAAATCAAATTAAGGAGGCAAGATGCCATGTCATGAGGATATTAGCCACCATTTAGCTTCCACGCTTCCACAGGTTCTTGTTGGGTCGCGTTTCATGTAACAGGAACAGTGGATGTAGGATTTACCTTTTAGTGAACATTTATGTGTTTGTTTTCCTTATTTAAAGTGAGTGACTCACACAGCATGGGATGTGGACCGAGGAACACGTTATTATTACTGTGATGTGTTGTGTCTTGTATATTAATCAGAGTGAAGGACCTAGTGATTGTACATTTAAAAAAACACTGAACAGTGTACACATCTGCAGATGCAGTGCACACATGAATCCATGTCCACACACTTTTAATTAGCAGCTAATAAAGTACCTGTGATCTTCACACTGAATAGAAATGAACCCGGCGCTGTCGCATTCAAAGGTCAGCTGAGTCTTTAGCACAGCTACGATCAGAGGAGCAGTAGAAATGCGTGTTTGTCCTCATACTGGCGAAGGACTGCCGTGTACTCCAGACACGTTCTCTGCTCTGTGATGATGTCACTGCCTGTTACTGCCGTGTACCTTCATTAGGATGACGTTCACACACACTTACAGAAAAAAGGACTGGGCTAAGTTCTTGTCTCTGGAAGCCTCTGGTGTTTCTGTCATTTCCGTGAGCTTGACCTCGTCCTGTTAATGAAGGCGGGGACTCGTCAATTCAGCAAGAAATCCCAAATGTCAATCAGCCCTTGACTCAGTTTCTGCCATTTGTTATGATAGTTCACATATTAAACTAAGGGGAATTAAGACTGATTACAAAGCAGTTACAAGTCAATTGAATCATTATTGTGAATTAATTGATGATATAAATACTTTTCCTATATGCAGCTAAATACAATTGTATACCTCACTAAGTCTACTACATTGTTTCCTGTCAATTACAAAGTCTTCGGCAGCTCACCTGGTTGAATGGGCAGTCTTTCTTGTTACCTGTCTCTGGTGCAGTAGTGGTTTCCCTGCAGGGATGATTTGGCAGCCCCAAATATTGTTGAAAGACCTTGAAAAGTTCAAGGTGGTGAAAGTAAACTGCGCACAGCGCGAACATAAGCGCCAGGAAGTTTTATTTTGGTGGTTCAGGTTCAGGTTAACCTGTGGTGTTCGGGATGACAGTGAAACATTTCGGCACATTGAATGATTTTATTTTTATTTTATTTTGAAGAGATTCAAGCCAGGTCAGATCAGGCCTTTTATTTTCTACGGGCAGATAAAAGTCAAACAGATTATCTTTGAGAGAAGGCTTTCAGCTCCTCAGGACACAGAGAGGTTCTGTGACAATATTTCACATATTGACATCAAAATGAACTTGTTTCTTAAAGCCAGTGCTTCATCGCTGCACCACCCTCACAGGCGTTTACCGCGCCCATTGCTTCAGAATCCACACTGCTCACCAAACCATAGCAAATTGTCCTGATTGGCCGACATGGAGAGGAAGTCAGGGCACTTGGGTTTCTGCCTGATGCGATTTATTGCTCTGCACACAACAGACTAATGGCCCGTTGGCTGCAAACAGGGAGCAGGAAAGAGGCTGCTGCTGCTAATGAGCACTGTCTGTGAGGAGGTGGAGGAGGGAGGAAGGTGTAGAGGGCTGAGAAGCGGAGGGTGGCAGATGGAGTGAAAGGGTGAGAGCGAGAACGAGAGACAGAGATGTGAAAATGGGCAGGAGGAGTGACAGAGACAAGAAGGGAAGAGTGGGCGGAGCTCCTGGTATAAACTGTGCATTCTTCAAAGTGGAGGTGATGGCGTGTTGACTTCACTTCCTACTGCGGCTCCCTGGAGGAGCCAAAATACAGACTGAATCCAGATCGGAAATCTTTTCATACGAGAATCGATCTGGAGGAGGAACATGTCAGATCCAAAGTTCCGGCATGTTTTATTGATCCAGGAATCAACACCTCAAAGTCAAGCCGCCTTTGTCAAGGTGACGACTGAAGCATGAAGCAGAGGAACGTGCGAGTCTGTTGCCGTCCCTGTGCTCCTTACAATGTTTTGGAATCAGCTCTTTTTTGTCAAAAGCCCGTTCAGGTAGACTTCTGCATCCTCTCCATGCCTGGCTCATCTTTTTGAGACGCATTTATCTTCCATTCGCTTCCTGTTTATTCTCACATAGGCCCATCCGGATGTTTTCTGGACGGTTTACACCAGGAGGCCTCCAGGAGAAGGTCTGAACCACGTCTGCACCGTCTGAGTCAGAGATCTGTGTTCTCACATGCAGGCCCTCCGGAAAATTGTCCAGACATCAGTGCCTGTCTGAAAGTAGCATCAATATCTTTTATCTTCAACAGCTTGCCCAGCTAACACACACACACATACACACAGAGGCTGATCTGAATTTAAATCGTGTTTTCCTTTTGTACGAATCAAGTTGTGCCTCACAGCTTGGAACACGAGCCAGGGCCAAATACACATATGATGTTTCATGTCATGTATGAGCTGAGCACAGAGACAGAGACTCGTCACAGGACGTCGCAACACATTGCAACAGACCCCTCCCACCGGTCTTCTGTTTATTCCTGCCTCGTCCCCCTTTACCCTCATACCTGTCGCTCCTTTACACCCACGTCTCTGGCAAAGAGACACTACACTGCCATCTTCCTCCAGACCTCCATCATCTCTGTATTTAGGTTTAAGTTTTACTGCATCAGTGCTTTTACAGATTTGTTATGACTTCATTATTGACTTTATTTAGGGAACTGTGAATATCATTGCATCATGGCCTTTGAAAATGTGGTCACTGTAAAGATGGGATTTTGACTTTGTGATATTTCACTGTGAAAACATTGTAAGTTACAGCCCTATAATAAAGATTCTGTATTTACAATGATGCCTATTCCCTCCATTTTAACAGGGAGGGTCGTTGTGCTGTGAGCGACACCTAGTGGCCACTTACGTCTCTGTGCCCCACCTCTGCTTTGCAGAGATCTGTGAATTGTACCATCCAATCTGTGGAGGAAGCATAAAGACATTCAAACAGCTGCTGTCAGAGTCTGATCAGTCCGTCCTCCTGTGTTCAGGACAGAGTCGTCTGCTGGGATCCGTCCTCGTCTTCTCTTCCATGCTCATTTCTCAGTTTCCAGCTATTTTCATCACTCCCACTTCTGATGCAACAGCGCAGCCTCCATCCCGTCAGTTATGACGATCTGAAGTAACACATGAATCCAGATCGATGCTGCTGAATTCCTCACTTTGATCTATTATTTCTAGCCTTCCGATGAGCTTGCATTACTTGAGATCATTTATGCATGTTCCATGTGAGCCGAATTTGAACAAATTTGTCTGAGCGCACAATACTGTGTAGAAAAGATCAGGCTGTATGACCTTGGTGTAACAGCTGTAAATCTCCAAACAAATCACAGGCCATCGTTTATTAGTCTGCGACAGTAGAGGGTAATAATGGAATCAAGTTTTATGACAAGTAATTAAATGTTGAAGAAAGATGTCCCTCAGAACAAAACTCATTAAGTAGGAATTGCAGCTTTCATTTTAGTTCAGTCTTTTAGAGTAAATCTGACTTTCTGTTATTGCATCCAGACCCCGACCCTTCTACCCCTAGCTCTATTTTTACGACAGGTTTAAAACAACATTCTCTCTTCTTTCATTTCCTTGATCCACACGACTCAAAATGGTAACCATGGTTACTGTGTTGTCAACTGGAATAGGTATCCCCGACACCCTGAACCATTTGATACATTAGAGCATCAGTCTATTAACCATGGCCCATATCTGGGGCTAGAGTTAGGGTTAGGGTTAGGGTCAGTGCTGTGCTTAAAGTTGTTCTAGGGTTAGGGTTAGGGATGAAAACCAATCAACATATTCTTCAATAGCTTTCTACCTGAAGGTCAAAGAGACTTGGAAGTGTGTTAAATTATCACTAGTTATCATTTTCCAAAGGTTCTACGACCTTCAGAAGAGGTTAGGGTCAGTGCTATGATTAAAGTTGTTATAAGGTTAGGGTTAGCGTTAATGCTGTGTTTAAAGTTGTTCTAGGGTTAGGGTCAGTACTGTGCTTAAAGCTGTTCTAGGGTTAGGATCAGTGCTATACTTAAAGTTGTCTAGGGTTAGGGTTAGGGTCAGTGCTGTGCTTAAAGTTGTTCTCGGGTTAGCGTTGGGGTCAGTGCTGTGTTTAAAGTTGTTGGGATTGGGGTTATTGTCAGTATTAGGGTTAGGGTCAAAGTCAGTGCTGTTTAAAGCTGATCTAGGGTTAGGGTAGTGCAGTGGTCCCCAACCTTTTCTCTACCATGGCCCAGTTTAATGTCTGACAATATTTTCACGGCCCAATCTAAAGGTGTAGCAGATAAAAACAAAATAAAATAATAAGATCGGCATTAAAAACTGTGGTATTTTCTCTTTAATAATAATAACAATGATAATGAACAAATTATGTGAATTATGTAATTATGTAAATTATGTGAAACACACAAAATAATGGAAATTATTTTTTCTTTCTGTGCGGCCCAGTACCAAATGACCCACGGCCCACGGGTTGGGGATCAATGGGGTAGTGTATCTGTCATGTCTTCTTGGTTTCGTCATGGCACCAGGAGGGGCCCAGGAGCTCCTCCTCCTCTCCGGCACTGTGGAAGCCATCTGGCACGCTCCATTATGTTGCGCTTGTTCCAATTAAAGCTGACACCATCGCTGTCAAGAGCCTGGTGGTGCCCTGCAGAGAGGTAACCCCACCCCCCACACCTGCTGCCCACGGGGCTGAACGGTTTCTGAACGTATATCATGTTGTTCCAAGCAGATCTGTATTGTCAGGTGGCCTCAGATCTGTGCCTGGTTTGTAGTGACGAGGTTTTACAGCAAAATCAAAGATTCATCATTAGGAAACGTTGCTAATGTTGCAAAAGGTTACTGCCACTTAAAGAACAGTGGTAGAAGGAACACGATCATTTCATGAATGTTAACATCCAGCAACACAGACACAGAGATAATCAATGTGCACGTCAAGTCACTGGAACGTCCACTTGGTTTACGTGTGAAGTGTGATTCACAGACTTCAGGCAAACGATCAGCGAGTTCTGAGTCAGAGGAAGGACCAAGGCTCCGGCTCCGAAGTTTAGAAGCTCTGCCCGTGAAGCTGTGATCAAATCAGATCCTTTGTACCTAAATCAACACTTTCCTACCAAAGTAACTTTTAGAAAACTCATTCGTGATGACTGTTTACATAATTTGCTTGGGCTGGAACTTTTCCTCTGAATGTCTCATCAAGCAGAGTAATGTTAATGCCCAGAGTCAGGGGACAGCACAGCCCCCATGGAAACTATCTGTTGGGTGCTCAACGCAATGAGGCTGAGAGAAAATTAATCAGAGGGCCCCTCCTTTTTAATGAAATGACCCCAAGTAAAGTTGTGGAGAGGCTCAATATGTTTCCCCCAGTCCACCGACCAGCCAGAACCAATCTGAGGCTTATGACGGCAGCAGGGGAGAAGATACATTAGGCCTCCCTCCAGTGAGTAATGAATGGAACTAATAGGAAGAGGCAATCCTGCCCACACCGCTGATGATACAGGAAGGCTGGACGCAGCCGCTTTTGTTTGTTCCCAAATTACAATACAACTTTCTGCTCAAGCACTCGTCACTTTGATTTATGTATTAAGACAGGAAGCAGAGGAACGCCACTGACCGGGCATCAAACCAGAGACCTGGCGGGCTGTGGCGTGCACCCTCCTCCTCACCCTCCTGAGTGAAAGTCAAACGTTCTGAAAGTCATCATGTCTGTACAGATGAACAGGAATCTTTTAGACTTGAGAGCAGTTTGGTTCCAGTGTTGACAGAACTGGGTTCTTACTTGGGCCTTGGGCTGCTAGTTCTGTGCTAGTGCCTGAGTTAGAACCAGTTCTTTCTGTCTCCACCAACAAAGAACTGACCCGAGGTGTGATGTACCGGTGCTTAGCTGGCCCCATCTTGGTCCTGGGCCAGAGCAAGCACCAATACGTCAGCGAGGGAGGGGGAGGGGCTATCGTAGAAGATGGTTCTTAGGAAGAATGGGTTTAGAACCAACTAAGCACTAGCACTGAACAAGCACCGAACTAGCACCTGGTTCTTCTTGGTGGAAAAGCCCCAACTGAGATGATTGGTGCTTCACACAGTCAGTGTCCCCAGATGATGCATCCTATAACATAACACAAATATTTACTCCAACATGGCAGCAGGAAGTTGTTTTTATACGTTTTGGTGTGTTGCCAAGGAAACACCACCATGAATTAATGATTCAGTTGGCTCACCACTACACTCTCTGGACCAGGTGATATTCCCACCGCGTTCTTAAAAAGACAAATACTGTGTACCGTGATATAATATACCATCTTTTCCGCACTATAGGGTGCAGTGGATTATAAGGCGCACTGTCAATGAATGGTCTATTTTCGAACTTTTTTAATATATAAAGCACACCGGACTATAAGGCGCATTAAGCAAAATAAAACAGTCAGATAAGTCAGTCAGTCAAACTTTATTAAACGCGTTCACAATAACTGTCAACATTGTTCAAACGTTAATGAGCGTATTCACAATAACTCCCAACCTTGTTCAGTTGTAACACGTAAAAAAACAGTCTGATACCGCTAAATCAAAGCAGGTCATCTTCTTGCTTCGTCCACTTCCGTACCATTGATTCATTAATGCTGAATTCTCTTGCAGCTGCTCTATTCCCATGTTCTACTGCGTGACTAATAGCCTTGAGTTTGAAGTCCGCGTCGTAAGCGTATCTCTAGACAGGTGCCATTTTGGAGTCTTTATACACACACACACACACACACACACTGCGATATTATAGTGAAGCACAGTATGTATTACTCCGCGACGCTCCTGACTACGGTAGCCGTAATGCAGCAAGCGGCGTGGCTTTGTAGTTTACCAAAGTCGGGGTTCGAGGTCAGTAAGCACAACCAGAATTAATCCATATATAAAGTGCCCCGGATTATAAGGCGCACCGTCGTTTTTTGAGAAAATTCAAGGCTTTTAAGTGCGGAAAATACGGAAAATACGGTATATAATATGTGTTCCAGTGGATGCAGCTGCAGGTGAGAGGAAAACACAGGGAACATGGGGATGCGAACATAACCCTGACAGCGTCAGATCCAACATGTCATTTATTCCCTGCAGCTCAGAACCTAACCCTGACCTCTGACCTTCCTGCAGGGGGCTGTGGATGTGGATGCATGAAATGAAACCCCCACAGCGATCAATGAATAAAATGTAATATAGCTCATGACACTGGACCCGACCAGAACAGGGGGAGGAGCCACAGCCATGTTTCAGAACTGGTCACACTGGTCATCTCCAAAATGAATCTGATGCAACAACAATACAGCACCGTTTATGAATGATGTTACTGACGTCTGTGACAAGATTTGAAACGATGGTTCAAGAGAACTGATTTAAACTGCTGGGAACATTTTCCACAGGATGGATTCATCTGTGCTGATGAGTGTTTCCCCCAACGTGCACGCAGGGTTGAGCCAGGTTGCGTAAGGTCCAAGCTTCCCTCCGAGATGTTCCTGTCGAGTGATGTAACCAATCGCTATGACGGGCAACTTGTGTTATTCATGAGGCCTCATGAAACGGAATGGAGAATCGTCACTGACCGTTAGTGAGATTTTAGATTTGTAAAGATAATCTGACCCAAGATTTTACCAAGAATGAATCATCATAGCCCCACATCTATGGAGCTGTGTGCTGCTGCACATGTGTCGATAATTGACACGCTATCAGGACCAACCCTTTCCCTCCAAAAGATCCGGTCATGAGGAGAGAGGGACCCTGGTTTGGCTACACACAGAATAAAAAGTCACAAAATGTTAATAAATAATAGATGACAGCCTCTGAACATTATTCATAAATTAAATATTTAAATTGAAACAGGGTTTAAGTTAACAGTATGCATTGTTACGTATCCATCAAGAAGCAGATTTTAATTCAGCTCACATCTTTTTTTTTTTTTAACTTGGCTCGGGTTGCTCGGGTCACTTCTGGTCGATGTATTCAAACACACCACGTCGGCTTTCGTAGTGAATAACGTCGTGTAAAAGCTGGGCAGAGGAGCTCGTCAGTCACAGGCAGCGTCCCTCAGGCTGGCAGCCCAGCTCTGAATAGTTCAAGGCCGTGGACTCCATCACAGCGAGCTTTAATTGCGTCCCCAATCGTCTCCCCTCCCCTGTGCTCTTCCGAGCTTTGCAGGTGCAGGAAAACCAGCGACTCCTGAAATGACCGGGGGCCGAAATCGATGGTGAGGAGGTGTGTGTGTGTGTGTGTGTGTATGAATATGTCTGGTTTTTTTACGTGTGCATGTTCAGTGGCTACTCTGGCCGGAGCCACAGAGCAGTCCCTCCGTGCACGTCCTGCTGACGGGCTGCATCTCTGGAGGAGGAGGAATCAGTCCCTTTATAGCTGCTGTGATGCATCTGTGCCAGCGAGTCGCAGGAGGCGACGCTTTCAATAACGCCTACAACCAAGGCAGAAGCCCCCCTCATTTGTGCAGCAGGAGAAAACAGTTCTGCTTCCCCCAGTTCCACCCACTGGGGATGTGGCTGAGGCTTGGTCGTCAAAGGGGGAACGTGAAGATGAAATCATCAGACGAGGCTTTTATTTCAGCCTTTGCTTTTTGATGGTTTGATTTTTACACAAGAAAACTGAGGCCACACACACACACACACACACACACACACACTACTGATGACGATTTTTGTTGCTGAGCCCCAGCAGCAGAGCGGGAGTCCCAGTCCAGGGGGCAGAGACATCAGATGAGGGCCTGTGTACCTGTACCTGACTGTGAGCCTTTTCATTCCGTTCTCTTTAAATATGGTCAAAGGAGACCATGACAACATCTTAAAAATATATGTGTCCGAATTTGACATTTTATGTGGACGGAGGCGTGCACGAGTGAGGCTGAACTGTCTGAATGTCGAGCAGGACATGAAGTTACAGAAATCATTCCTCCATCCCTGACCTGCACAGCTTCCACCTGTACATTTATAAAAAGCAGGCCGGGCGGCGCCGGAGCAGGATCAGCATAACGCACTTAGGAGGAAAATAACGAGGCAAACCGGAGTGATCCCCACTGAGAGGAGAATTACAATTCAGCATCAGACGTACAGGCTGATGGAGCTCTCACTTTCCACCACATTACCGCTCTCGCTTCACCACAGGAGAGACACTTGAAATATAAATGGACTCCAGTGGCGTTTCCGTTATTTAGCCAATAGCAGCGGCGTTCGCTAAACGAGAACTTCGGCTGACGAGACTCCGTCTTATTACACGTGACAGCGAGACGAGAGGAGAGAGGTGGAAATCAATCAGGGCAAACTAACGAGACGCCCTGTGTTACGCCTCCTGGTGGCTCGGGAACCTCAGGGTACACGCCCACACACACTTCAACTTCAGCGAGGGAGCGATTGGCTCCTCCCCCTCTGCGAGTCTTTCCCTGTCAGGTGAGACACGGAACAAAAGACTCAGACGTGCACGCACCTCCCCTCATAGCCAGCGCGCACTCGTCTCTGGACGAGCAGAGCAGCCCATTCATCAGGAGGCGGAGCCTCTGGATAACGCCCTCGTTCATTCTTTAATGAGTTGAAATGATTATGTCAATAAACCAGCTCCAGCTCAGCCTCCTCTGATGAGGCCACCGATCCCCAGGTCAGGCGTGTGTTTAACCCCTGCTGGGTGAAGACGAGCGTGCGCTCAGCGCACGATCACAGCAGCTGAGGGGTTCGAGGAACTGAGTATGTGTAGAATTATATTTTAACCACTAATGAGGTGTTTTAGGCTAACGTTCTCTAAATTATACACACACACACGGCCAGGGCAACCACCAGATCCCATGCATGTCTGTACAAGTTGAAATAAAGAGAGGGTCAAATCACATTGACCTTGTGCAGCTCTGGCAGGAAAGTAAGACACGTCTGACTCCTTTTGAAAAGGAGCTGCAGAATAGTTCTGTCGGACTCTGACAGCAAACAGAGGAATCCTTGGTTTGTTGTAGATGTATTCACTCATTCGTTCACCGTGCCGCAGAGTTTGCTGACCAACACAAAAGCTGCACAAGAACACGATGGCTCCTCACTCCCTCCTGATGAAAACACTGCTGCCACCGTTTCTGCTGGATCTGAAAAAACTTCATTACACATTAAACCTTTCATTAAAGCTCATGTCACATGTTAATGTCAATTTCAGGATTAAATATTCATGATGTTTGTGTAATAATAATGATTCTCACTACGTAGGTCCCAGTCTGCGGCAGCACCTCCCTCAGCTCCTCCTCTGCTCCTCCTCAGCTCCTGCTGGAAACCAGTGGAGCCCAGTGAAGCTGTTCTGGAGGACAGAGACCTGATGATTGGGTCACAGCTGGAGGAGACCGGAACAGAGTGAGGGTGATTCTAATCCCACTGGTTCTGTATCCTTAACTCTGTCTGAATGTGTGTGTGTGTGTGTGTGTCCTTTAGCCCAGGTCAAAGGTCATCCTCCACCGCAGATGAATCTAAACGTCAAAGTTAAAGACATTTTTTTCAGTTCTACACTTTATTTTCCAGTTCATCATTTGACTGGACCTCACTCCGCCGGAGATCACTGGCACAGGTGCTGACATCCGACCATTAAAGGTCGGCTCCTCTTCATTGGATGTGTTTTTACTCACAGCAGCCGCCATCGGGCCTGTGACAGCGGCGCCATGTGACAGAGACGGCAGCTGGCAGCTCCTGGCGGGCGGGTCAGAACCTCGCCTGATGATGTCATGCTCGGTTTGAACTAAGCTTCAGTCCGAAAGTGAAAACTGCTCGACTGACTGATGTTTCTTTACTATTTGCTTCATGGTACCTTCTGTTCAGGCGGGGTCTCCTGATCGTCTCCGCCCCTCGACCCGTTAAGGGGCGTGATTTGGTCCAACATCGAAATTCTGTCTTTGGGGAGACGGGACAAACCCCAAAAATGTTCATTGTCCTCCGTCTGCAGCCGGGTTCAGGATCTAAAATACGCTGTTTCTGCTTTTTAACCTCCAACCACCAGACTTGGCTGCGGATGATCTCATTAGCGTCTCGCCAATTTGTGGGACAAATTGTCCAGATGAGTCGATCTGCGATGCTGAGGAGCGGCAGCGTGAAGCAGAACTAGATGTTTTAAAAGGCTGCCGTCTCATCCGGGTGAGCGCTTCGACAAATAGGGAGGAGAGGAGCGACGAGGGAGAGCGATGGAGGTGAAGGCAGAGGTGGCAGAGGAGGGGGAGTCGGCCAGGCGGAATGGAAACCTGCCGAAGGTTAATGAGCAGAAAGATAATGTTTCAGCTCCAAACACGAGCCTTCAGTCTGCGGGGGGGCTGATGGGACTGTGTGTGATGGGATTTACTTTGTATTCTACTCCATCACCTGTGTATGTGTGTGTGTGTTTATCTCTTACAGCTTCAATGTAAAAACCTCCACAAAACTTCAAACATTTATTTCTGCTTTGTCCATATATATATATATATTTATTTTTTTTTTTCCTTTTCACAGTTGGACTTTGTGTTCCTAAGGATTTCTCCTTTTCGTCCTTTGTCTCTTGCTGCTCATTCGTTGTTTTAGGGATTTCTGTTGTGGCATTTCAGTCTCATATTAACATGTTGTTTTGACTTTGTTAGTTTAAATTTCCAGACTCATTCAGTCTGAATATTTGATCATTTACAAAGAGCCTCATCGACTTACCGTCCTGATTCCCCAACGAATAATAAACTATAACAACAACCATCCAACTAAAGCTGTCACTTTGAATGTCTCAGACTGATAAACATATTTAAATAAACACAGAACTTTGTGAGCTGTTCAGGAAGTAAATACCTGTGAGATGATCTCACTCTCCAGCTGTGTGTCACCAGAAGCTTGCAGCTCTTCACCGCCTTCTAGTGGATGTTCTGTTTGCGTTGGAATTTAAAACGAAGGTGTTTTTCTTCTCCTGTGTTCGAGCGCGGAAATCTCCTCTGGGAAATGGATCATTAATGGAGCAGTAATGGCTTCTTGGTCCTTATATGAGAGGTATATGAGAGATATTGTGTGGTGTGTGTAGAAACAATTTTCAAGTTTTTTGTTGACCAGTTTGAGCCGTCCACTGAGCAACAAGCTTATTACTTCATAAAACACAGATCCCAGAGAGACGGCAGGTGAACGGGGGGGTGAACAGGAAAACTTTTCCAGGGAGTTGAAAAGACATCGAATTTATTTCTCTGATTCTCTAACGCTACACACACCCACACACAGGTTCATGTTATAATACTGTAATCAAGGGATCTCTCTGACACACACACTCCAGCTCCAGTTTATTGATAGGACGAAAATAAAAGCCAAAAAAAGAACGAATCAGGTATGGAGAGGGAACAGTTCCCTGCAGCCGACAGCACTTCAATAACACCGGAGAGCCGTGTTTAGCAAAAACAAAATAAATAAATAATCATAATCATAATTCAAAAAACTACACAGGGAAATTGTTTGGTGGATTTGCCGCTCGCCTCTCCGCTAGAATCAATTTGTCATATTCAGGGACTCACGTACATGAGAAGCAATCTATTTCACACTCTGGAAGAATTACTCTTTTCCAATTTTTCTTGTTGACATTTGAGCCGTGAGGGCGGGGCCCCTGAGTGTGTGTGTATGTGTGTGTAAAGAGTCCATCTTTGAAATGCTTTCTCATTTATATTTCCTCAAAGATACACAACAACATCCACACACACACACACACACACACACTAGAGGTCAAACTTATTGTACAATTACATTATTAGTTACATGAACACCTCAAACGTTCCTTCAGCTCACATGTCAGCGTCATCTGTGACGTCTGTCTCAGAGACAGGATGTCCTCTCTGTCCCTTGCTGGACCTGCTCTGACGTCCCGTCCGTCCCTCGCCGTCCCTCTGCCGGGCTGCGCGGCCAGCTGGGGTCAATTAATCATCAAATACTATTTGCAAATTTACAGTGGGCAGAGCTAAGCTGATTACTGCCAGTGCAAGAGCCACTGATCCACAGCTGAGGATCTGGCAGAGGGGCTTGACAGAGATCGGACTGGATCTCCTCACCGTGGTCTGAACCTGGCAGGTGCACGGGTCGACCCCCCGGGGACGCCCACGGGATCCCAGACACTGTGGGTTCCAGCTCCGTGTCAGCTGACCTGCTCCAGAACTTTGTGGGAACGTCAGGAGAGGGTTTGTCAAGACAGGAAACAGAGTATCAGAGTGCTGTAAACAGAAGCAGCAGTTATTTCTGCTCACATGTTCCAGACATGTGGAGAACATGACGTGTTCCATGTTCCTGCTTGATACATGAGTTTCCTTCCACCACCTTCTCACCCCTTGTCGCCACTCACCTCTCTACACCTCTGATCACTCTCTCACCCTCCTCTTCCTGCTTCCATGGTTTGTGAATCAGGGCTGGTTGAACCGGGGGGATTAAGCCTCAGTTGGCTTTAATTCCACCTCCTGAAATGAGATCCTGAGGCTGCTCACAGACCTGAAAGACACACTCTCTCTCACACACACACAGCGAGTGGTAATTTAATAAATATGCTTTAGATGGTCATATCAACCTTTACGTGACAGTATTTGAGTCTTATGAGAGGGTCGAGTACTTGTACTGAATGCTGTTAGGACGTTAGCATGTTTAAGTCTTTGAATGGAATAGTTGAAAATGACTCACCATTATCAGACAGAAGGACGACACCAACCGCCTGCAGACAGAAGAGATTTGACCTCAGAATTCAGGACGAAAACAGTTGTTTTCATTTGAAGAGATCCAAGGTTTTATTTCAGATTCAAAAAATAACATGTGACAGTTCCAAAGTCTCCTCTGTGCTCACCGTGAGTATGAGGCCGAGTGTGCGGGGACACTTCAGAGCTGTTCTCATGTGTCCACATATGGAGGTTTACTGCCCCCTAGTGGCAACATGTGTCGGGAGAAGGGAGCGTGTGTGTGTCGAAGAGGACGGAGACGGAGGAGAGACAGACTCCGTCCAGCCTGAGACTGACCTCTGAAAACAAGCAGCATGGCAGCACAGGTGCATTCTGGGTGATGGGAGTGAGTGCAGGGACGCAGATAAACAATTGTGTCGAGTTTTCCAAAAAGTGCACGGTTCACATTTTGGAGCGCGGTCTCGCTCCCGACTCCATGACATCGTTTTTTTATTTTGGCCTGAGCAAAGGAGACAGATGAGACGGAGACAGCAGGAGGCAGAACATGTGAAGCACGAGGAAGAGCAGGAGGAAGGAAGAAAGGTGAAGCTCACAGAAGCTGAGCCAGGAAAAGATTAAATTTAGAGGAGAGGGGGGAAGAGGAGGGCAGAGGCAAAAATAAAATACAGACGGAGAAACACACTGGAAATGAGTGACACACACACACACACACACACACTTCAGTTCACACTGACATTCCGTTGAAGGGATGAAAGGGGACCTGAACTCTTCCTCATGTAAATCTGGACTCAGTGATACTTATAGCACATGTAGCTTGTTTTAACTAACATGTGGAAATGAACACGCTAACCTGACGCATTCTTAAAGCAGAAACTCCACAGAGAGAGTCATGAAGAATCCAGGCCGGGGGATTTCCCAGCATCCTGCTGTGGTTTAATGTTAATCTGCGCCGACTTCAAAGGAGAAACATAACAATCCTCAAAGAGTTTCACGGCTAATTCACCGTTTACTGGCAAATGAGCCCATCAAGAGGAGTTTCCCCCAAGAGCTCACGTGCACGCGCTCAGGTAAGAGCAGTTGATCCTGAAAACTGCACAGCTGTTGGAGGGGCTCGTGTGTTTCAATCTTCCTCCCAGACAGGGTCAGAGGTCAAACAGCTCTCCAGTCCAGACAGCTGGGCTGGGGCTGGCAGCGGCCGTGGGTTCAAAGGTCGAGTTGGTGTTAGGGCCAACGAGCGCGGCCAACACAACCCAGACTGACCAGAGGGCAGCTGCTGTGGATGAGTTTCAGCAATGAATAAATAACTGCTTCATATGATAATAAATATCAGACACAGGAAAACTGAAAAATGTTTAGCTTGAACTGGAACTTCTTGGTTTGGTCCATGTGAAGTCTGTTAACATGGAGGAGGCTGGAGACATCTTCAGTCTTTAGGTTGTCTCTGGTTCTGTCTATGGACGCTGCGTCTCCCTCCTTTGAAACGATAATTCAGATTTCTCAGGCCAGGACGAGCCCAGCTGGTGCTCCACCTGTGTTTGGCGGCAACGCCCCTGCAGGCGCCGTCTCTTTGTGCACGCAGCGTCGTCAAAGCAGCTGTGATGGTAAAACTCAGCACATCCGGCAGCTCATGGCAGCCGGTGTTTTTAACGCTCCACTCTGTGGAATATTCAGTCAAATCTAAGCTGCTTTGTTCTTCCACAAACGGATCAAGGTGGTTTGGGGTTGGATTTTCTACAAAACCTGTAAATTCTGTTTTACACCAGTGTTGTGCATCAACAGTATATCGGCCTCGCACAGGTACCAAAATGTTAGGGTTATGCCCTTAAGTTTGGTAACTTAAACAATGTGCTTGGTTTTAATCAATAAATTAAGCTATCAGTAAAATATTACTTAATATTAATATTAAAAATATTAATATCTGATAATAATTTACATTTATAAAAGAGAAATCGGGGCACCACCCTTCAAAGGAAGGGAAAGATAGCTTATTTATTAATCAATAGTCTCATATGATTGTTAACTACAAATTTGGAAGTCTGATTAATAATTAAATTAATAACTATAATCAAATTTACCACACTAATAGTTATCAAGGTTGAAGGATATGGAGTTCTTTTGCAACGTAGAGGTTGGCAAGATTCACTTTCATACAATATTAATAAAGTCGTGTTAAAAAAAATAAACATTTATTACGAACATAATAAAAGTCTAAACACACAAACTACAAAAGGATATACGTACTATGTACATATGTGTGAGTATGCGTGCGTGCCATGTGTGTGTGTGTGTGTGTGTGTGTGTGTGTGTGTGTGTGTGTGTGTGTGTTCAAAATGGCTGCTGGCCACAGAAAAGACAATGGGCCCCCTGGAGTGATGGGGACCATGTGACTGAGATCACGAGTGATAAGTGTGGGGGTGACTGTGTGATGTGTTGGTGCTCAGGTTAAAGAAAGGAGTTAGATGCATGCACGGTGAAGAAACAGCATAACAGAACTAACATCGACTTTCGAATAACACGCTACCAAATATCACAGCTTCAAGTCAAACTCGGACATCAAATGAGAGTTAACAGTTCAACAGTTCTTAGCTTAGCCTAGTGTAATGCTAGAGCGATCGGTTCTTTGTTTAACCCAGTTGCATTAAAATAATCAGTTCTTTGTTCAGCCCAGTTGTGTTACCCGTCCATGGAAATGGAAGACGATCCTTTGGAGGTGCTGGTTGGAGTCCAGTGAAGTGGTTGCTTGGTTGGTGGTTCCTGGTGGTTGCGGGTCAGACCTTGTGTCGTGACCGGTCGTGCTGGAGTTCTTAGGCAGGCTCTTGCGTCGCTGCCTTTGGATGGTTTCAGCAGGCTACTCTGGGCAGGCCTGCATGGAGTTGAAGATCTTCTCCAGGAACGGAGAGAGTCCAGAGAGAGTTTCCGGAGAGAGCTTCCCCCTTGAGGGTGAGCTTCAGAGAGAGAGCTTCTGAGAGAGAGCTAGCTTCTCCCTTGAGGGAGAAGCTTCAGAGGAGAGATTGAACTGGAGGAAGACCTGGGCTTTTATGGGCTTTGTGACCTCATAGGTCAAAGGGCACACATTGACCAATAGTTGATGACGTTTTCTCCAGGACAGGGTTTGTCACCTAGGTGTGAAGTCCCAACCCAACTATGGTTCACAAATACCGAGGCCCAACACCAGGATGCGAAATGAACATTTCCACGAGAGCACAGAGCTGTCCCGGTTCAGTCCTCGTGTGGTGACGGCATGGCCAACAAAATGAAGCTTCAAACCCAAAGCAGCAAACATTAGGAATATGATGTCGCCCCCTATGGGCCGATCTGCTCACTGCAACACGTTCAACAAGCATGACCAGGATGACGGTCCTCATGTGGCAATGTTTTTTACAGCGGCCCAAACAAAACAAACTAACTGTGTGAACTTCACCTCACCTCTGAACTCTACACACTGAACAGGTGGCATACTGTAGAATCTAGAGTGTATGCCACCTGTTCAGTGTACATCAAAGCCATGAGGCCCATCTGACGAGAACAACACCTTCACCATCATCATCCTCGCCTCAGCTCCTCTGCACGTGAACTTCTGCAGCAGCAGAAGCCTTCAGTGATGCAGAGGTTCACCTCAGGAGGCGACTTTTGACCCTTACAGCGCTCTCGTACTGTTTGTGACAGCTGTGTCTCCATCCCTCCAGACTTCTCTCCTCTCTCAGACGGACCGGATCCCATCATGTTCTGGGAGCGTCCTGCTCCGCAGCTGGGAGGGACGAGCAGCCAATTACATCGTCTTCCCTGCTAAGTCCATTAATCAGCTCATTACAAAGGCCGTCTTCCCTTAGAGCAGAGTTCTGTCCCGCTATCACACTTTATCACATTAAAGCTTAATTAAGAATTATGTCCTAACATCTTGGCTTTAATGATGTGAATGCCTGGCTCCGTGCAGCGGCGGCCTTTAATTGAAGTAATGAACTTGGTTTAATGACGAAGGAACGAAGGGCAGAGCTTCCAGGCAGCTGCGGCCCATTTGATAGAGGTGACCATAAACACTGAGAAGTTTAAGGGGGTCGTCAAGTGTGCAGAGATGGATACAGACTCCACAGGCCTCCTTCCTCCTCCTCCTCCTCCACGATGTGTTTGTTCTGACGAGGGCAGAATTCGAGCGGCTGCCTCTCTGTCCCCAAAGGTTTGGCCTCGGCTCTGTTTCACTCTCAGGACGGGTCGACTGGCAGGAGGCGCAGACATGGTGGTGCATTTCTCAGGGTGCACCTCTGTTACCTGTTTGTCGAGGGGCAGCCAATCAGACGCGGCGAAGGCTGATGTCTCCATCTTCAGGTTCACTAGACACACTGACTCTGAATCAGCCTCTTTAAGTAGAATTTGTGTGTGATTATAAAATAATTCAATTCTCAGATAGTCTCAAAAACACAACTTATTGTTTGTGCTCTAAAGCAAAATCAACACTCCTTTAAATGCTGTTAATTAATTAATGAATTGTCCTCCTTCACCACAGCTGCGCTGCCACCAGAGCAGATTTCATTTGAACAATCAATAATAATAGAATAACAATAATAATAATAATAATAGGGCCGAGCTTCTCGCTTCAGAAGTCAGAAGGTGATGGTGAAGGAGGGGGGACAGATCCCTGAGGTGCGGCACTATTGATACACACAGTCTCTTAATGGGCATTTAATACGTTTCCTCCTGAAAGTGATCAAATCTCGTTTTCACTAACCCCAGTAGTGATCCTTATCAGGGAGCGCAGGAGGAGAGAAGCTCACAGGTGACGGCACGTTGGACGGGCTTAAGGCTAATTGGGTCTGAAATGAGATTTTAAGCGGTTGAATTAGCAGCTCTACATTCATGGATCAGCAAAATAAAAAGAGAATCCAGAAAACAGCCATGCAGGACAAACAGCAGCTTCCTGGGGGTGGAGGTGAGGGAGCGGCCCTCCAGATGAGCTTCCTGGTCTCTGTGAGGAGAAGGAGCGTGAGTGAATGAAGGAGCGCAACGAGGAGAACGCTGTTTATCACACGAGGAGATGAGCAAATATGATGTAGCGTCTCCAGCTGTGCACTCAGCTCCAGCAGCGCGTGTGGGCCGCATGCAAATACAGGGAGACGGATGGGGGGGGCTATGTGTGTTCAGTAGAAGACTAATGGGCCGATTAAGAGCTTCAAGGGGGTGGCCATTTATTTGTGGCGTGTGACTGGATGAAGATCCACTCCGTTAATAACCAACCTGGTCTTCTTCCCTCCCTCCTTCTCACCAACGAGTCGTTCCAGCTGCCTGAAGCAGAGGAAACGTGTTTCATCATGAAACGCAGGGTGACACCAACCAGGAAGTCTTAATGGAAGTTAATGGACAGTGTTTCCATGGTTACACCACTTGTCTGTCCCAGGTGTCGACGGGAGTTCACAGCTGATTCACTGGACTGACACATAATGGAGCCTGTCCACATAATTACCACTTCCATCCACAGTCAGAGCCCACTGCAGCCACTGGTCTCCATATTTCCCAGTGAGCCGCTCAGCTGTGGGAGTATTTGAAGTCTGGCTGGAGACAGACTCACGCTGCCATCCGTCACCTTTGACCTCCAGGCCACGGGCTCTCTAGCGTCTCATCTGTGAAGCAGAGAAAGTTCTACTACAGTGAGGTCAGAGTAAACTTTTGTCCTCTGGAGTCGTCTCCTCAGATTTACCCCGGGCCAGGTCCAACCGAATAAAGAAATCAAACTCTGGAGTTGTTAAAGTAATTGTCGAGCTGGCACATCCCCAGTTCCTCTGCAAAGACACAGCAGGCACTTCAGAATCTTAATGGCTGCCTTGATCCAGCGAGGGCACCGCAGCCTCGGCATACGCACAGCTCGTAGTGTGCAGGGTGCGTGTGTGTGCACGATGCCCACATTAACAATTTGTCCATAAGACTCAGATTTCTTGTTCTCTCTGTGACCTTCTCTCTTGCACTCATTGGCATTCTGGGCTGAGGAGGAGGAGTCAGAGTGAATCCTGTTAGAGGCCGTCGTCTTCTTTTATCCTTTTGGCAAATGTCAAACCAATGATGTCACTTCCTTTCTGATGACAGAAAAGGTGCAACACCATAAACCAACAGATCTCTGATGATGTCATAGCAGATGTCCACACACAGAACTGGTGGGACCACGACCCGGGCCGGTCCATCTCTAGACGGCCGCTTGAATGTCATGGTCCAAAAAACTTTTCCTTCCATTTCCTTCCTTCCTAACGAAACAGAGCAAAGGAGAGAAAATAATCCCACATCACACTGAGTACTGGATATAAGGGACGACGTGTGTGTCTTCCACAAACATCCAGAACATTTAACAGTTTAAAATGTGTAGTCATTACAGGAAATAATAACAGCAATCTGAGACAATGGATCTATTTATCAAAAGCTTCTGTAGAAAGAGTTGCAAAGAGTTTTAGTTGAGTTTATTAAGTTGTATTAGTCCAGAGATGTGTCGTCGAGATTCCTATAGACCAAGCGAAGGTATGAATCCTGCTCCTGAAAACATTATGGAATTGTGGAATTCATTTCTGGGGAGTTTCCACTGGTCTGGCAGCCGGTTCCTGCTAATTACGCTTTAAAAATAACACACACGATGAACCCAGCAAGCCAGTGCAAAGACATGCCCCCGCCACGCCACAGAGAGGAATCAACAGCACCACTGCTGTTTGCACTGCCAATTACCGAACACGCTCCAAACCTCCGTCTTCGTCTGAGGTGGTGACGGCGATGATCTTTTCCTAAACATGCGACTACACGTCGTGGTCCCGGGGTCACACTGGGGGCCATAATTAAATTTCACCATTAGGAAGTGAGGAGAGGAAAATAAAACATTTCCCCCGAGGCTGAAAAGCCTCTCAACACTGGAAATGTCGCAGCGAGCTGGTGATGGCTCTGACAAACATTAGGTCAGGGTCTGACTTCATAAAGAAAATAAATTCAACGCATTTGTTCCTCCTCAGGGTCGATGAAAGGCAGGGGATTCAGGACACCAAGAAGGTTGAGAACCTCGAGTTCCAACCTCAGGGTCTGAATCTGTATTCTGTTACACAAAGATTGAGACTCAGGACTTCTTCTAATTCAAATATTTTCAAAGATGACAGAAAAGTTTCAAGTGTTTGGACCAAAAACATCCACTCACCTAATAAGAGAATTTCCATTTTGTTACAAACTTCAGATCAATTTTAAGATTTGTGCTTCTTGTATTTGATTTGAAACCTGAATGTAATTTATATTATCAGAGATTTTTTTTTTTAATGTCCCCCTGTCCCAGTGTATAATAACCAGATGTTGGTGGCTCTTCAGGAAAGTTATTCTTGAGATTTCCATCTGACTCCCTTGTGACTTTTTCCATCATCACACAAAACACAGAAGAGCTAGCAACCCACTTTAATCCCTATGAAATACGACTTGTTGATGGCCGTCACTCGGACACAATGGCGCTCCAACATGTTTTGTGACGAGGAACAAGAGGACAGAGAGCGACAGTGGGAGACATTTACAGATCTGACTCACGATACACGAGGCCTGTGGTATGTACAGGTGTGGGGGGGCTGAGCCCATCAGTAGTTTTAATGTCTCTGTAGCACCTCTGCAGCTCCGACGGGCCGCAACCACAAATAAACAAAGAACCCGAGAAACCAGCCTGAAAAACTGTCAAAAATAAAATGATTTTTTTGGTTCGGCCAAGTCTGTGTTATAGAAAAAGGACAACATTAACAATATAGATTAATACACAGAATTAGAAAGCTTCTCTAGACTGGAGGGTTCCTACGTGAGCTCTTTCTAAACATGTGCTTGGCTCATAGTTAACAGAAGAAACCAGTCCGTGTCCGAGGAGCATGTACTTCCTCGACTGCGTTATGTGTTGCAACTCGGTTTATTTTCCACATGTAGGAACCCTGAGACGGTTTTCGGTGAGAAGCCGTTTGAATGCTGTCGAATAAATGAAGGTCTTGTCTGTTAACTACGGCGACACAGCTTCACACAAACGCATCGTTTCTTCGATCACAAATAATTCTTTCAATATTTGACTAACACATTTAAATACTGAGTTCCCCTACAATACTTTATGTATTTTATTTTTTTACACCCATTCCCTTTTGCCATCCAGCAATGACTGAGAGCTCCTTCGCTGCTGGTTGTTCGAGTCAGAAAAAGAAAGAGGCAGAAGAATCGTCAGAAAGAAAACGGGAGGATGCCGTTACAGGATGAATGCAATGAGGTATGAGTTGATACCACCCAGAGACGTATTCATATTAAGATGGAGGAGAAAAGCACAGCAGCTGAACGAAAACAAACAACAAGATAACCATAATAACATTAAAATAAAAAGCTGTTATGTCTCCACCTGCTTCAGACTGAAGCACCACTGCAAACATGAACCCAAAATGAACCCCCTCCCCGTCCATTAGCTTACTCCTGATTGGCTCAGCCTCCGACGGCCAAGTTGCTGTGACATTTAGTTCTTGTCTTAATACATGGGCCCAGGCCCATCCTCCTGAGGGAAATGTGCGTGGAGCAGAGTCTCCATGTAGGACACGTAGCTGCTGCTCGGCGTGTAGCTGTCGGACATGTGCTGGGGCGGGGGGGGCGGGGATGGGGCGGACAACAGGGGGTCAGAGTTCAACGTTGACTGAAAGGGGGCCGTCTGTGGAGTCAGCGTAGGGTCTGAGGCCAGGGGCGACTCCGTCAGAGCCTCCGAGAGGAGGGCGCTCGTGTCCATTGGCATCTCCGCGTCCACGTGCACGCTGTGGGTTAGGGTGGGGGGCTCCTGTGGGTACATGCTGAGCGGGGACAGAGGTTGTGAGGTTGTACTAATACTGCTGTGGGTTCCATGGCAAGCGGGCGGATCGATGATCTTCGTGGGGGTCTCTGTGGGCGGGGCTGGGGGCAGACAGCGGCGTTTGGCTGCTTGGCCTTCGTCTGTGGAGGAGGCCCCGTCCTGGGAAACGTTGATCGCCTGTAAACAGAGCAGCAGCAACTTAGAGAGGACGCGTCACTTCCTGCTTACCACACAGAGCCCTGCGGTCCTCCATGGAACCGCCCACTGCGCAACCACGCCGCTCCACAGTTACAGTCGGTAGAATAATCACCAGCCGGGCTCGGACTCTCTTGGGCAGCTCTTGGTCCAGCTGATGTATCTCTGAGTGTTTGATCATCAGCTGACTCTGGTTCTGGAACTCCACCTGCACAAGTGCAACGAAAATCTGGATTAGACGGACGATACGTTCCAGCAGAATGAAACGTCCTGACGTCTGTGTGAAGTTGGGAAACAGAGGACACGTCAGTCAGGTCTGAGGAGACGAGTGTCAGGTCGGACGCTGAGTGTGTGTTCTGTCTGCACGCCCTCAACCGCGGCCCTGAACCCCAAAGCTGCTTAGTGGCTGAATCAGCATCTCAGGTCAGCGAAGGATTTTAAATGTAAATGTAGATCTTTAAAAGTCTGGGGTAAAATACAAAGCAAGGTCAGGGAGGGCTGCGACACAGAGACCAGCTGGAGGATGTTTTTTTTAAACTGATGGTAAGAGTGTTTATGAGCTACAGGATCAGTGAAACAGCACAGACACACTGAGGATAAAAGACACAGGACCTGATCTTTAGAAAAACAAGACTGAAACAGAACAACAAGCCCCCCCCCCAGCCTTGAACATTTCCTCTAAGGCGACTGGGCAGGTTGGATGGTGAATGAATGAAGCTCCTCTCTCACCTGGTAGTGTTTGTGGCTGTGCTGTTTGATGAAGTAAGCATTGAGGATCTGACCCTCTGGCGTGCACACCACGATCAGCTCCCCGACCTCAGGGGGGCCGTTCCGCAGGCAGTCGTGACTCTGGAGGAGGAGCGAGAGGGAGAAAGACTAATGAACCTAAATTCATAAATAATATTACACAGAATGAACCTGGGGCAGCTGGCAGACAGGTTCAGTAAACAGAATTATGAACTTCGACTAATGACAGTTTTACCCTGATTTCTCATAATGATTAGACTGAATGTTTCAGCTGACAGTTCCTGATTTCTTTGACTTTGATATTTTCCATCATTAGAGATCAAATAATCTTGTCTCTGATCTAAGTGCTGCTCATTTCTTACAGATATACACCATCAGGTTAAAAAGCATTTTTATTTGTTGAGCCCATCTCGACCAATGCAACACAGGTGGGTGTGCACCTTCGAGGGAACTCACCAATATGTTTTCTGGGTGCACGTTGTCACAGTAGGAGCCGTCGTCAAAGTTCACCTCGTAGAACGTCTGAGTTGCCATGCCAATGACGGTGCAGTGGTAGTACCAGCCGTCAGCGTTGCGGCCGATCACCCTCTGGCCCAGGTTGGGCCACGGGCTTTTGGGAGCTGACCGCGACTGGACAAGGGACACAAGACAGAGGGTTTTAACTGGAGACTCAGAGCTTACTATGAACCAACCATATGTTCTGTCCTTAATACAGAAAACAAGTCAGTGTTTGGTATAAACTCTAGAGAATATCATTGTCACCAAGTCCATGGATGTTTTCTTATGTTCCTTCGTCATTTGCCTAAAGCTGAGGCAGCTTCAGTTTCATTGGCAAAAACGAGAGAGAAAAAAATAGTAATTTTTTTTCTCCAAACACACACTCACCTTGGCGGTGACCTTGGAATGCCGGTGGCAGGTGACTGACACCACGTAGGGCCAGTCTGCCGGCTTCATGACCACTCCTGCGATTTGGGCGCAGGTGACGTGGAAGGAGGTGGCGCAGCTCTCATTGGAGCACTGGATGCAGGCGCCTCGGTTCGGACTGGAGTTCTTCCCATGGCAGAACACACATTTCTGGAATGAGAAAAAAAAAATAACAATAATGTTGTTTGGTGATGTTCATGTTCATCATCATTAGCTTTATTTCCGCATTTTATTTTCATGAAGGTTCAGAGAACACAAGAGCTGTTTTCTGTCCTTTAGGGTCCTTCAAAGATTGAATGTTTAATAGATTCTCAAATATAAATCTGAAAGGAAGCTGGGTTCAAATAAACCTTTCCTGCAGACAGACGCTCAGACACACAGTGGCTACGCCCGGTGCTCAGACCCAACAGTTCAGAACTGACTTCATAAACTGCTGATCAAGAAGTTTAAAAACAAACTACTACAATTTCATCTTTCTTTTTTCCAGGTCTTTTACATCTTTAAATCTCAGTAACTGAAACAAGTCAAGCCATCTTTTATTCTGAGTTTCTCTCCCTGACTCTGTTGGTAACAGCAGCCCGAACACTTACCTGGGCTTCGGAAAACAGGTTTTCATCCTTTTTCCTTGCATCACTCGCTAAGCCTCTCCCCTGCATGACCGTACAGGAACTTAGGCCTTTTCCCTTGGAGCACCTCTCCTTTCAAATCCTCCATTTCTGTCCCCACATCCAGAACCAACACCAGCAAACCTCATGTGACCCAGTCCCTCTGAAAAACCTCTGTTTTACACCTTTCCTCCCCATCGGGGTAATAGTCACAACCTCAGGTGACCGAAGATCAGTATTTATATATGAGAAAACTCCAGCATGTAGATCATTTTAATTTGAAAGGAAGCTGAACAAGTATTTACATGACACAACAAGCCTCATCTGCCGTGACTGCTATCTTTCTGAAATCATCTCTCACAGTGCCCCCCCCGCTCACTCCTTCCCCCTCCGCCCACCTCCTCCTGATAAATCACACAGTGAAGAGCTGTAGTGCAACGCATGGACGATCAATAAAAAAATAAATAAATAAAAAATCTTTATTAAAGCGCCAATAATTCATTTTGGTACCTGTGCAGGAAAATATACAGTGGCTCTCAGCAGAGCTTTCCTGAGTGATATTTAACTGCAGCTGAGGCTGAAACTTTTCACCGGCTGCACCAGTTTTCCACCAGTGACATGAGAACACAACAACATGGGATGACGGTCAGTTTACTCTCATTCAAAATCAAATCAATCTATGAATTCATCCAGTTTAATATTCAACAGCAGATATGAATATTGGAGCTCCACAAAATTGAAGTAGGTTCTCAGCTTCAGTTTGTAGATTTATTGGAACATCATGTTATGCGTATGCTCAAAAAGAATTTGAACACAAGAACGCATTACAGACCATTTAGCATTTTAGATTATTGGACTTTTTGGAAAATATTTCAAGCGTCTATTTGTGGGTACAGCAGTGCCGCTCTGAAGAAACGATCAACCCAACCTGGTTAGGGTACGTCTTCACTTTTGAACAGCCCACCTGTCCACATCATAACAGCAGAATTTCTTCTCACAGCATTTTAAGGAGCAATGGAAGAAACCTGCTTTGACAGCACTTGGATGCAAATGTCACCCAGCTCGTCTGTGATCGTTTTTCAGAGAGTAGAAGAGGGAGGGAGGTTTGTAGATTTGTGATAATGCACCAGCAAGCATTGCTCCCGTCTGTGCAGTTGGATGGAGGGAGGAGGGATGGCAGGAGGTGGGGGGTTGGGGGGTGGAACTACTTGTGTTCAAAGATGCGGCAGCAATGGGGAAATTGCCTCCTGCCCACGGGATCGATGCAGTTCATTTGGCACAGTGAGAAATGACAGCTGATTATTCAGCTATTCCCCTCAGCACATCTGTTTTAGCCCGTGTCATCCGCCGCTCGAAAAACATGATCTATCCATCCACCAGGGAAGGCGGGAGCGTAATGGAGAGAGTGACAGATACAGAGGCAGCGAGCAGGAAGACAGGATTCGCCTCAAGGTAGATGAAGAGTGTGGGCGTGAAAGACGGAAATTAAGTGAAGGAGGCAAGACAAATGAAATGAAGAGCTGCTAAACAATGGAGACAGAGACATTCTTGGAAATGTCTTCAAAGACAGAGGTTGCTTTTACTCGTTTAAGCGTGCAGATTGTTCAGCCTGCCTGGCCCCGCCCTGCTCCACAGGAGGGACCACGCCATCTTTTCCTCTTACCAGATTCTTGCGTGTTTCTGGAACGGCGCTGACGTCCACCGGCTCCCGTTCAATGGCGCTGACAAAGCGAGCCTCCGCCACAGCGATGGCACAGATGATGTGGACCCAACTGGTGACAGACAGACGCCATCAGAACCATGTGAAACCAGCAAGCGCCACAGCAGCGGACAAACCCAGCTCTGGACTTTTTTCAAAACGTATTAATCATCAAAAATAATAAAAATAAAAAACATAAAAACAATATGATGTGCAATAATATATATATATATATATATATATATATATATATATATATATATATATATATATATATATATATATATATATATATATATATATATATATATATATATATATATATATATATATATATATATATATATATATATATATATATATATATATATATATATATATATATATATATATATATATATATATATATATATATATATATATATATATATATATATATATATATATATATATATATATATATATATATATATATATATATATATATATATATATATATATATATATATATATATATATATATATATATATATATATATATATATATATATATATATATATATATATATATATATATATATATATATATATATATATATATATATATATATATATATATATATATATATATATATATATATATATATATATATATATATATATATATATATATATATATATATATATATATATATATATATATATATATATATATATATATATATATATATATATATATATATATATATATATATATATATATATATATATATATATATATATATATATATATATATATAGAGAGAGAGAGAGAGAGAGAGAGAGAGAGAGAGAGAGAGAGAGAGAGAGACTTTGTCTGTTTTCTGATGCAAGAAATCAGACATAGTCAGTAAAAATGATAACTTTGGCATTAGATCATTGTTTTAACCCATTCTGAGAAGCAAGATATTTAAACAAACCGAATTGTGTTCTAACTGAATTTGCTGCCAGTTAGGGTTAGAGTCAGTAAAATGTTTAAAAGTATGAGCCACAAACCGATTGTCCACCGTCTTCTTAAAAGCTCCTCCACGCAGGTTGCAGAGACAACACTCCTGAAGAACGGAGGGCAGGATTAGATTCAGGCAGTGAACCTGCTTCATGACACACATTTATTTTAGACAAGTGAATAAAGATTGAAATTCTGATAAAATGACAGGAAAGGTGGCTTCAGAACCCTGGACTGCACAGTGTCACAGATTCGATCATTGTTGCTGCTGGAAAAGATGAAAGTGTTTGGTTGATCTCACCACGGTCCATGCTGCTGCTGCACATCTGGAGCACATCCAGGAATCACTGACCGAGTCTGGTTTCACACCATAACAACCTGCAGGAGAGAAGACACAAATTATCTAGATCAGTGATTCTCAACCGGGGGTCCGCAGACCCCTCTTGCTCCGTGATGGAATCTCAAGGAATCTCAAATGATCCTATGACATTTATTTTTTTTCTCCAATGTGACCTAGACCCAACATGACCTAGGGTAACATGACCTTTTTTCCATTCCATCTGTTTCACAAATGCAATTTTGCATTGTTAAAGTTACAGCAGCAAGTCGCTGATAACAAACCTCCTTGTTTACTACTCTGTTCACATTTTATAGAGAACTTGCTGGATTCTCTCATCACTACCTCCAATTTATACTTCTAGGCCAGAAGACTGGCACACTCACGTAACACCTCGGCAGGTGTGAACAATTTGAGTTGGATGCTGGCTCAGAACCCACGGAGAGCCGGCGCTGGGCTGCAGAGCTGCTGTTCTTGTCAGGAGTTCTCTGCTTCGTGTCATCTCATCAATAGCAGCTCTGCCTCCCCATCTGAGCCCGGCTCATCCCTGGATGACTAATGAACTGGCCTGTTTGAAGGTGCACTTCAGCTTTAGGGATAATAAGAACCCAGGAGGGTTGGTGTGTGTGTGTGTGCTGTGCGTTTTACTGTGAAATGATGTGGCTGACTGTGGGCGAATCCCCCACACCTTCAGAGAGGTATTACTATGAAATGTACAACCAAACAGACCTTTTTTAATAACATATAGAGGGATAATGTCGACATGCGGTGACGAGGAGCAGCGTTAACAAGCAGCAATGGAAGCCAAACGCATTGAAAGTCAATTTGCTCAGTTTCGCTGTGTGTGTGTGTATACACATATATATGTTCTGCCTCCGTCAGAGGGGCCTATGCATCGCTCGAGCAGCCTCTTCGCTGGTGTAACCCGAGTCAAGCAGAGTTAAACTGCGAAGCCTCGCTGAGCGACGAGGGAGTCTGCTGACAGTTTGCTGCTGCTGTAGCCGAGTCTCATCTTCAGTGTTTCCTGTTTCTCCAGGACTGTTCTCAGGGGTCCAGAGACAGAAAAGCAAAGTTGTGAATAGAGAGGATAGGAAATAGAAGAGAGTGGAATACCCAGCAGAGCTCGTCTGTAAAACTTGTCAGCTTGTGTTTGGGCTTGTCGCTGAGCCCAAGATCCTGAGAGGTCTCAGTCAAACGCTGCAGTGTCCCCACAGCTGCTGCTGACTCAAATCAAACTTTTCCAAAACTTCTGGTTGTTTAACCATTTCAAACTCACAACGTGAATGAGCTGTAATCACTGTTCCTCTGCTATAAAGATAGAGTTGACTTCTGGTATGCCATCAGCACGCTGAGCTCAGTTCTACTTTTACTACGTTTCTTCTTTTCTAAAAAAACAGTACATTAACCACGTGTCATGGCTCTGTTGCAGTAGTTGTTGTTACACTTACTGGCATGAACCTGCATTTTGCATGAGGAACAGCAAAGCAGGACGCTGGTTCCATCCTCTCCGATATGATGGTTGGTGGGTGGAGGCTCGGTGTTTCCTGACCCGACGCTGAAGCACATCTCTGGCACCAGCGGACGAGTCATGCTGCCGTGACGGGGGAAGGAGGCGGCCGCGGTCTCAATGGGCACGTCTTTCTTTTGCTGGAAGAGTTCAGAGAGGACTGAAACCAAACTTCATATACATACATGACCCAGTTAGATTTGTGTATTACATACAACAAGGTATTTAGTTAACTTTATTAAAACAACTCTAGCCTGAAGAACTCCTGGTCTCCATGAACACACCGTGAATAACAGTGCGGGGCTGTACCTTGTTGTAGGGACAGAAGAGAGAGCAGACGGCGCAGTAGGGCTGCAGTGGAGCTACGGCAGCATTGAAGGCCTTCTCTGCCAGGAAGTTGGGTGAGAGGTTCTGCCACAGGTGCTCCTGCTTCTTAATGTCCCCATCCAGTGGCACAGGGGAGGACAGATCTATGGGTGAGAGATGAAATGCATTAGGGAAGCCATCGCTGGAGATGGTTTGGTTTTTCTAGCAGATGCATACAAACTATTTTTGGAAAGGATCTTTTCAACATGGCAGCCAGGAAACAGAAATAGCAGCATTCTGTCTCACTTCTGAACCATTGGCAGATGAACAGAAACAGCAGAGACATCAACAACTTGCTGCTGTGTGTGAGAAATCAATTTAACTGTGAAGCTGCTGAAGCTCCTGGTCCTCCTTCGACCGGGACAGAAGGCAGGACAATCTTTTCACGACATTCCCATTTAACACACTTTTTTCTCCCAACACTGGTCCTCTCTGTCTTCCTATCCCCCCTACATTCTCCTGAAGTACAGGCCCTCTGAGGCAGGTCCCCTGCTGCCCCCTTCAAGTGACTTTGAAAGCAGGTAATTGGAAGCCATGATCCAAGATCAATAAGTGTCAATCAGAAGAAATAATCAGGAGTTAGGAAGGAAAAGAGCCATTGTTGCCTTGATTTCATTATCCCCACAAGGAGTTTTAGTCACGTTTGTTTTTCTTTGCCTAGATCAATTATCAAAACAATAGCAGCGTTTTCTTCATTTCCAGGGTCGTGATGGAGAGAGAGTGAGAAGGATGAATAAAGGTGGGGCAGAGGAAGAGTCACGCATGCAGTTTCACAAAGAGCTAAAATTAATAATCTGTGTGTTAGCGTTTCATTCCAGACTCCCCATCATCAATATTAAAACAGTACATACAAATGTTTACTGTAACACGTACTCAAGTTTACAGACGTGCACTGATGCACATGTACCTTTATCACTGGTCAGCTCCTGCTTCACCATGGAGAGAGGGGAGCGCATTGGAGGCTTGCTGAGGGGATGGCGCCGACTCTTTTTCACCTCAGTTGCCATCTTCATCTTGGGGTAGCAGGCCTGGTATAAGTACATGCACTATACATTACTTTGTGTTAAAATATCCTGTAGATATTATTATGGGTCAGAGTATTTTTTTTATTCGTACAACCAAGCAGCAAACATATATAAACAAATAACAGATATTAAAGGTCTCAGCTCGGCATCACTCACGTCCAGCTTGCTGTCTGCTGGGATGTCTCTCTGCTGAGGGGCCCCAGCCTCTGGATCACTGACCATGGCATCATCGGAATTCCTCATGCCGCTCGTTGCAAACTGTTCAAACGCCGCCTCAAATCCAGTGATGGCGCCATGGGCGTTTGAAATCTTCTTCGGCTTTTTCGGCTTTTTTCTCTCACTGTCTTCTGTCAGGCTCTGTGGCCGGGCCTGTTCTTCTGCTGACAGAGAGCAGGGTGACTGATGAGCAGCAGCATTCAGGTGTTGACAGGTTCCATGGTCAGTGTTATAACTGCTTGTGTTGTCCTCACCTCCGAAGCCAGGAGGCTCGGCCGCTTTAGCAGCGGCCTGCGTGGCCTGCTGCTCCTCGCGCTCCATCGCCTCCAGGGTCATCATGGCTTCTTTGGCCAGACGCTCCTCCCTCTCCTGCCTGCGCTTGGCTTCGCGTTCCTCCACCTGTCGCTGGTATTCGGCAGCATTCAGCTCAATGCCTTCTTCTGCCAGGACCTTGACTTCCTCCAGCTTCAGACGGCGGAACTGCTTCATCTTCTGCATTGCCCTGGTGTCGAGCAGAGAAAGGTGAGTCAACACTTCAGTTAATAGAAAAGTAAACCTTGCAGAATTGACAATAAGAAAATATTCAGTTTAAACCTTCGCAGGAGATTTTCTCTGAACGTGACACGATGTTCCCTCCAGCGCTCCAGTTCGGGACTGTTGAGCTCTGTGGCCTTGAGGTGGTCTAACACCATGGAGTCTTTGCCCTGCTTCCACAGCTCGTAGCGATCCGGCTGCAGGCTGCGCACAAACACATCCATGGAGATCTTCACCATGTCCTTACGACAGGAGCACTGCAGGAAAAAAACACCACAGAGAGGAGATAAGTGTCATTAAAGAGTGGGTAAAGGCTGCTGAAGAAGAAACAGCAAGTAAAAGTGAGAAATGTTGGTTTACATGCAGACCACTTCACAGATTTATGACTCTGCAGCAAGGTTCATACAGCTTAAGGTAAGTTAAATTCAAGACGTTTTAATGCCATTAAATTAAAAGTTAAAACCACGGCATTGACTCCCATCGTGCCGCGAACACACCGCCAGGTGCCGCTTTCGGACATGAGGAAAAACTTTAATTGAATTATCAGTTCCCCATTTCCCACTTTCCAAAGTTACATGAATGACATACACCACAGCATCACTGTTTTGTTTGTTCCGCTAGCGTGATCGTTGTTACCGTGAGAGTCCGTAAATTATTTTTAAAAAGAATGTTACCATTGACAATCTATTTACAATCATAAAATCCTACTTATCACGTGATCACATTTTTTATAGATCTTTCATGAATTCAATGCCTTTTAAGACTTTTTAAGGATCCGCGGGAACCCTGTGCAGAGAGTGACCACAAGAGGAGGTGATGTTGCAAGAGGCAGATTTCACAGCGATGTGGCTTATCTCATTTCTAAGGTTTCAAAATTATATGCATAGTTATGTACCTAAAATGGAAAAAGAGATCATTTTCCTAATCCACCTGGACAACATGGCCGCCCACTACAGTGAAGCCAAACCATGTGGCTGTGTGCGATAGACAGCATAGAGTGAAAGTATTCTAAGGTGTGGTAGCAATCACCATACAATGTGGAGATATGATAATGGGCTGGCAGCTGAGACGCGAATGAAACTGACATCTGCATCTGGTGAGCGCTCAAACTACAGACCACCGTAATGACTGCTGCTGTATGAATCACTGTGCTGACTGTGGATGGAGGAGCGGCCTCGTGACAGAGCCGTTAAACCACCGTGCTGCACACAGGCGAGGACAAAATGGCAAGTGCAGCAGAAAGAAGTTTGGAAATGAAAGAAACAAAAGCAGGAAGATGAAACAAACAAAGATGGGAGAGGAGAGAGAGAGAGAGAGAGATGAAAACATTTTCTTTTGTGCCGTGCTTCCTGTATTACATTCTGGCCCTATTATTATTTCCAGAGCTGCACTGAGAGCCTTATGTTCAATTACTGGGAACACAGCGGCACTCCCTCCCCAGCAAAACAATATCCAGCCTGCATTTCATCCAGACACCACTTGACAGACGGAAACATTAAAATATGGTGTCGGGTGGAGGGTGCTGGAGCACAGAGTGGGAGGGCAAACACGGCCAAGTGAACATAGCGCCAGCTGATTGATGCCATCATGAAACCAGATAAATACTACCCCTACACTGTTAAATTAACATGGTTCCATCTGTAAAGGGTGAAATAATCATTTTATTTTATTGTCTGAAACTATTAGGTGATTATGGAGAGTGTTGCCATCCTCGAGGGCCACGATGAGTAACACTTAATTATCATATAAATACTTAATTAAAGAAGGGGAAAACATTTTGAAGATGCAAAAGATTTAGGAAAACAAAAGCTCACCCTGAGGCAGGCAGTCAATGAGCCCTGAAGTGCACTTGGGCTCCTAATGAAGCTCGACTGTTGGAGGCCCAGAGAGAGAGAGAGAGAGAGAGAGAGAGAGAGAGAGTGTGGGAGGGGGGGTGCTAATGACAAGAGTCTTCACTTTGCTCTTTAGGCCTTTTTGCTGAATATATGACCAGGTGGATGAGCTAAAGCAGTGATTCTCAACCGGGGGTTCGCGGAATCCTGGTGGCCCATGATGGAATTCCAAGCAGTCCTTGAAACATTTTGTTTAGAAATTTTATTGTTTTTTTCAAATGTGACTCAGACCTTATTCTACCTAAACTACAGAGGGTAAAATTACTTTTTTTCCTCTAATTCCATCTGTTTCACTAGTCTAAATTTATATGGGGGGGGGGGTGAAAGAATGAGGAACAATCATGATGGTAACGATCTAGTTCACAGCAGCTGCTAATGAAATTAAACCTGCAGTGAGATGGGACAACAACATCACAGAATCTGGTGGACAAGAAGGTTACAGATGAAATCACATTGTTTTAAATTGAAAACACAGCTACTTTTTTCTCCTACCTGTTTAATAATGCAGAAGGAGAACTAAATAACAAGAAGGATAACATATTGTTTATCAGGTGTCTCAGCTTGTCTGGGCCACACCATAACAAGACAAGTCGAGTGCGAGCACTTAAAAGTATCAGTTGATCGTTTAGTCAAGGCAACTGGACTTCTTTCTTTGTTGAAGACGTTTCGGCTTCTTCAGTTCTGAAGAACGCCCTTCGGATGAAGGACGAAACGTCTTCAACAAAGAAAGAAGTCCAGTTGCCTTGACTAAACGATCAACTGATACTATGACCTGGATGAATGCGAATCTCCACAGAAGCACTTAAAAGTAAAAAAAAAAAAAAAAGCCGTAGTGACTTATCTGCAATTCACTTTCAAGATGAAAAAGTGATGTCATTTAAACTGTGAACTGCACAGATGATTTCTGCACCTCCACCCAGACAGAAAGAAATCACCCTGGAAGCCCGGGGGAGCAGCGCTAAAGTGTGACCGAGCACCACATGAACGAAGAATGACTTTCACGGAGAACACTATAGACTCTGGACATGTGCACTGTCAGAGCATCAGAGGGCTCGTGCCAAGCTGTTTCGACCAAACCGTAAATATCACGCCCAGATATTTTCCCATTTTCACCCAAACCAACATGTTCACACCGGACCTGTGGCTCAGAAGCAAACAAAGAAACTTCAGTGAGAGTGGAGGTCTGCAGTCAGCAAGCTTCTATTTAAACAAACTGAGACCCACGCCATCTCTCTCTCCCTCTCTCTCTCTGTGGGTGGTGAGCAGACAGACCTAAGACTGTGACAAATTCAATACCGGGCTCAATCTTTCACAGGCCTGTTCGGTGCTGACTGAACGGGGCTCGGTCGGGGAGGAGAGAGTGACTGCTGGAGAGGGGAAGAATGAAGGACGGAGCGGGCGGATGATTTGGATGGGCTCTGTAATTACAGTGGTGTGTGTTTGCGCGCAGCACAGATTTAGTTTTATACCATTGAACACGGTGTATGGTCCTCATTTTCTGAAATGTATTGCTGCTGTTTTAAATATTCAGTTTTTCACGACTACAGCTAAAATGTATCATTATTATGACTATATGTATTTGTCTCTTTGAATGCACGTGTCTGTTGTTGGACCAAAGCAAGAATGCATGAATCAAGCTACCTCAGCCAAAGAGCTCATGCAGAGAGGCAAGGAAAGACAATTCATTTTCCGGATGATTTATGGTGTAATCGTGAAGATGAAAACTAAAAAAATAATGGTTTATTACAAGCAGTTTGGGAAGCTACTCGCTAATAAGGAGGAGAAGAATTCGACAGCATCCAGGGAGGGACAGTGAGTCAACTTGAACAGGTCATGTTTTGAGCCAAGCTTCCAACTCTTTCCCACCCTGAGGAAGCCCGGATGGGTTCAGCATTCTGCTCCAACAGGTGCTGGGACTGAATTTAAAAAGCACTGGTTAGGAGACGATCTCTGTGCCTCCACAGCAGCCCCACAGACTGAAGATGAGGGAGGAAGGAGGCCGGGCTGCTCTCTGCTGACTCGCTGACGATTTGTCAAGTGGGATTACCAGAGCAGAATGGGCCACTCTTCTCATGTGACAGAGAGTGGTGGTGATGGTCCTTTGGGCCCTGGGTTGGGTGAAGGGGAGACGGCTGGAGCCTGGACTACTGGCTCTTAAATTACCACTGGCCACATGGGAAAAGCAGGATGGCCGAAAATGAGAAGGAGGGAGGAGGGAGGGAGATGTACTTCTGCAAACTGGCACCTAATAAATCTGACATGCAGCCAAGGAAAGAGAAAGGAGGGAGAAGAGGGCCGTGCACACACACGCACGCATGTGAACCAGCACTGAAGGGAAGAGTAGAGGAAGTGAACAGGAAAATGAAGTGGAATGTATTAAACACAGAGACAAGGGGGGTGGGGTCTTCCAGGGGGACATTGTAACCGCGCTCCGGTCCACAACTAAAACACACTGTCAATTTCATGCTCAGCAGCCCTCGAGCAAAGAGGCAGTTAGCATCAATGGAGGGATGCCAGGGTACAGTGAGTGTCGAAGGGGACCCGCAGAACCAGACAAGCCTTGTACATGTTAAAATGATCTACTCAAAGCAACACCTCAACGCCGATTCACACACAAACATTTGTTGAAAATTTTACTGAATGCTTTCAATACATTTTCTTTCAGATTTCACAGCTGCTGCTGATAGAATCTGTTTAACAGTAGGCTTATCCAACATGTCGAATTAAAACAGCTTTACTAGTAACTGGGGCTGGACGATTAACTGCATTTGCGCTAATATTGTAATTTGATAAAACGCGATTCCCTAATCGCAAAGGCTGCGATTTGGTCGGTCACGTGACCGGTCACGTGACTTGCAAGCAAACGGAGCAGAGGGAGCGGAACAGGGAGAGAAGTCAACAGAGCTTTAATATAGATGCCACTCGTGGCTTCACAAGGTTAAAAACAGTTTAAAATATGCAGTATATTGTATCTCTGCCCCCTGTCCCCTGCACTTTTTACAACCATTATACACTGATTTGTTGCTTGTGTTTGTTGGAAAAAAAGAGAACAGAGAGGAAGGCCTTGAAAAAATAATTGCATATTAAATCGCAATATTGAGGAGTAAGTAGATTCGCAAGTAGATTCTTTTTCAAAATCGTTCTACTGTTGACACACTATTCTCAACACCAGTGTCATCTCTGGTTGTTGTATGCATGTGGAGATTGTGTTGAAATGTGAATCATTCTTCTCTGCACCGTGTAGATAAACAGGTAACACCGTTATCTCGGTTGCACCTGACGGACTAACCAGTGGGGCGTGTCTTACCTGGGTGGCCATCTTGCCGTAGTCCACCCAGCGCAGCGTGGCAAAGTTGGTGGACTCTGCACAGTTGAAGCCGTGGTTGAAGCCGGCGTGGTAGCCATAAGGAAAGGTGATCATGAACTCCCCCTCATTCTGAGTGATCTGTTGACAAGGAGGAAAATAATCTCAGCCGATAAACAAAGAATAATTCATCAAATGCGTTGCTAATTCTAACACATAAAATATGTGACCATGACTAATGGAGCTATTCTTGTTTAAGGATATACAGGGAGTTCAACTTCTCACTACTTCCCTATAAACTTTTCTGATTTGTGAGCAAAATTAATTCAGTCCAACATGACTACTTCTCCTCTCCAGTGTGTTCCCATGAGCTCAGTGTTACTCTGAGAATGTTTAAAAATGCGAGGACAAGTTAAGCACGTTCCTTTCTCGCCGTGTTGCCCTGAACCTTAAGCCCTCCATGTCTGCAGCAGATCTCTGTGATCAACAGACACATCAAGCCAGACGAGGTGACAGACATGCAGGGGAAACAGGGGCGGTGGCTGCGAGCGGGAGATCAACCTCTCCAGCTAAAGGCAGTGGATCATATATCAAACGCTCCTTTTTGCTCTTGCAAGAACAGAGGAAGACGGTTTTATTTTTACACATGAATCAGAGAGGTACTGTAGGTGTGGAACAGTAACGTGTTCGCTGTGATGATGACGTCCTGATGGGGGGGGGGATTTGTATTCCTGCTCTCTGTCAATGTTTTATTTCTTCAATCTTCTATACATTTTTGCCTTTAATTACACTGCAAGCTGAACAGAACTAAAACAGCAAGGTGGAGGGAAAAAAAGCCAATTAATTTTTGTGGGTTCCAGGGAACAGACTACAGTAGGAAATTGGTTTATTTGACGCTCATTAATTGTTCAATCATCAATGGAAATGAATGGAATCATGATGATCCCATTAATGCTGTGGGTTTAACTCTCACAGCAGAGGTGTATTTGGTGTCAGAGAGCACCAGAATCAAAAGGGATGTTTGGTAATGATAAAATAATATTTTACCAGGTAATGTGATGAGAATAATCTCTGTTACACTGAAATAATTATTAATTTGTAATGTTCTCACTTCAAATGTTGAAGTCACAAAATGACGTCAAGTAACTCTGTCTACAAAGACCATTGTGAGAGTTACCCATTGTCGTTCACTCACCCTGTCGAACGGAATGCTGTACTTCTTTAGGATGGACGGCGATATCAGCGTCATCTTGTGGCGAAGGAAAGCATCGCAGCCCTGGGAGCTGCCTGGGAAGAATCCTGCAGAGGGTCACACAGAGCACAGTCATTGACACGTGGTGGCTGATCTGAAACCAATTCATTCAAACCCTGAATCACAACAAAAGCAGAACCAGGAGGCTGACAATGAGTGGAGACATACACAGGATTTAATCACAAGTAAATGGGGTGTATTTGAATGTCAAACCACATGATGGTTAAATAAATGAGGTGTGACAGGTTATACATACTCATTGTGTGTCATTACTGCTGAGGCGTCAATCGATCATGTTCTATCTCGTTCCATCGTCTGCATCAACTCTAAATTTTCTCGTCCCTTACCTTTTTTTCACTTGACAGTTTCATGCGCTCCGTTAACAGATAGGAATCCAATAAATGCATCGTAGGTATTGTCAGTGTCATGTTGTTTTTTTTAGCTAAAATGTTGAGCTGTTGTTAATCCCCCAACTTGGAAGAGAGGACCTGGTTTTCCTTTGACATCGGCAGAAATTAATTTATGGCCTGGAGTGAGGTATAATCACATTAGCTCAGTGCATAGAAACGCATTGTTTGGGAGCCTCCAGGTTGGATTTCAGGGAGAAATCTCAAGGAATGCATTACAGCACAGAGACTGCACGCACTGAACTGATATTGGGCAATGTCACTTCCAAACTGTGAACCCACTGAGCACGACCAAAGAGGAAACCTTCCCTGAAGATGATCGGCTTTGCTGTGGAACAGCTGCATTCATTTGCACTGTGCAGAAAGAAGAAGGAGCAGTAAAATTGAAATATGAAGGCATGTAATTATCCTACCCATGATCCTGTTTGTTTTCTGTATAATCAATGCCACAATAATACAGTTAGGTCCTTTATCTACATGCACACGAAAGAAATCCTGCAGTCACGTTACAAGACTACTCAGTATTTCCATTTGCAGTAGAGACATTCACACTTGTGTTACTAAACAAACCCTCTCCTTAAAAATCTCTTTGAGATCGTAATGTTCTCTTCTCTCAGTTTTTAAACCCCTGACTCTCTTTCTCTGCAGAAGGAGGAACTCTTTGCATAATCAAAGGAAGAGTTTCTCCTCCCTCTCTCCCTCTGTACCCACCAGCCCCTCAAAGGGTGGGATGGAGGTGGGGTGGGGAGGTCACCCAAGCATCCACCCAGTCAAACTTTAATGTGACAGACAGTATAATCGGTGCCCATTTCATCCTTGGTTTTGGCTGCATTGTTTCAGCCTCTGTTCTCCTCCTCAGAGCCGGAGCAGCGGACGGGGCCTCTGTTCTCCGTTCGCCCGCCTGCTTGTTGGAGCTGATAAAGGTGAATAATGTGCCGACACAGCCCAGGCATTAATCCCCATTAAAATGCAGCTGGCTCCCTGAGCTCTCTGCGGGGTAATATTAACTTAAAGGCTTCATTCTGTCCTTTTGAGTTTGGAAATTAAGTTCCTGCTTCCAACCTTGCAACCCTCCCCACCCACTCACTCACACTGAAAAACTAAAAAGTGTGAAGTAGTGAATGAGGGAATGAGGACTGATAAGAGCAACGTCTGTTTGGAGAGGAGGTTCCAAATAACAAGAGCTACGTCCTCGCCACATCAGACGTTCCTGCTACGCCCATGACAGCCTCAGGATGGCGTTAACAGTTGGCTCTGATAGGTCAGCGGGTGCGT